>MDUD01006592.1:0-16020 GCA_002216565.1 Crithidia mellificae | reverse complement strand
ATATTTGTACGCAATGTGCGTGCTTCTGTTTTGTTAAAAACGGCGGCGGCGGTGTGGGGACGGCTACGGGTGGGGCGTGCTCGATTCCCTCTATTGGGGCCGCCATTGTCATGGCAGACGCTTCCTCTTTCAAGGCGCTTCGCGACCACCAGGATGGCATTGCAGAGGCGCTGCAGGAAGTGCTCGGCTTCCATCTGCCCACCTTCATGCTTCCACGGCGGTGGCTCGTGTACCCGCGTGGGTCGTCCTTGCCGCAGACTGCGACCGGGAAAGTGAACCGCAACGAGCTGGCCCGTGCTGCGTTGCGCGATGATCTCGCCGCACCAGCAATGACAACATTTGCGACGACAACAACGATGGCGGCGCCAGCTGTCACGGACCCTCTGTACACCATCGTGCAGCGTGCGTGGTCGCAGCATCTGGGGCTGTCCGTGCAGCCTAACACACACTTCCTGCACGCGGGCGGCGACTCCCTTGGCGCACTGAAGCTCACCCGTGCCCTCTACCTGTACTTCCACGACGGCAGTGACTGCGGGGTAGACGAGTACGGGGGGCTGCCGCCGCCCTTTCAGCCCTGCGTCCTACTGCAGCACCCGCGCTTAAGTGACTACGTTGCCGTGCTGCGGCGTGAGCTTAACGATGCGAACAGCAATAAAGACAAGAGCAGCAACATAAGCAGCGCTGACTATCTAACGTCAACTGCATTTGGTGCTGCTGCTGCTGCTGTCGTCGCTTCTTCGCAGGATGCAGGTGCGGACGCGGTGTTGGCTCCCCGTAGCCTCCCTGCGACAGCTTCCACATCGCTGACCGCGACGGATCGCTGGAATGGCATTTTTCGCGACGTTGTCGCGGCACATTGCAGCCGCCTCGCTGAACGCCTTTTAGAGCACGGCGTGGTCGATGTCAACGGCGGCCACACCCGCGAGCACCGCTGCGTCGCCCCTCTTCACATCGCCGTCTCCAGCCTTCAGCCGGACATGGACGGGCTCCGTCGTGCAAGTGCCTCACCTGTATGCGCCGACGAGGTGGCCGCTGCCGTGCGGATGGTCGAGGTCTTACTCGAGCACGGAGCAAAGCCTACCGCCGTCACGCCGGACGGTGTCACGGCAGCGCACCTCGCCGCTGCCGTGTCTGCGCCTCTTCTGCACGTCTTACTGCAACGTGCCCCCGCTCTTGTGCACTGCCGCGAGGGCCGCCAACAGTCTCTGCTGCACTTCGCGGCACGCAGCGGCAACGTCGCGGCCGTGCGACTGCTGCTCACGACGTACGAGCTGCTGCTCGACACGCGCGATAAGTGGCAGCGGACGCCGGTGCACTGGGCGGTGCTAAATGGTCATGTAGAGGTGCTGGAAGAAATGCACGCTTACACCACTGCATCTTTGCTGCCTCCCCCCCTCGACGCCTCCACGCCTGCGACAACAGAAGCGGCGGAGGGGCTCCTGGAGAGGAACGACGACGCGCGTGAAGGTTTAAAGCGTAGTCGGCAGCAGGGTGGTGAGACGGCACGATTTGCGCGACTTGCGCGGAAGAAGACTTATCTCGCGTATGAGACGTTGTGTGCCATCGCGCAGCGTAGCTGGCCTGGCAACGCGCGATTGATGGAGTTGTGCAGAGCGCTCTCTGCCGTCGTTGGCGAGGACCCAACTGCGTAACGTGGCACACACTCACACAAATACCATCGACAACAAGACAAGCTTTCGAAAAAGAAAAAATAAAGAAGAAGAGACTGTAGTTTTAGAATTCTTGACTTTTGCAGCGCGAGGCACGTCCGTCACCACGAAATCATTGAGAGAACAGATGTCAATTTCAGCAGTGCACGCACAAGCTGTACTCGTTGGAGGTGATTAACTGAGAGAATTGTTTTCTTTCTTCAGTGCGGCGCATCACTTTCTTGACAAATTTTGCCCCAGTTTTTTTTTTTTAAAACATCTTTTTTACTTTCAAACTCTTTTGATGGGATTCCGACCGAAAGCATCGGGAGGAATATCAACATAAAAAGCGCGCGTTAGCTCGTTTTTGCCATCGAGTAGAAAACATAGTGCTTTCCCCGTTCTTCTTCACAGATAGCAGCACCTGCAGAGACGGAGAGGCCGTTGTGCCAGAGCGTCCACTGTGGTCACTCACACACAAAAAAGGAGGAAAGATCAGAATACCACTTTTCACACGCTCACATCGAAGTTTCACGCAAGAGAAATATGTTAGCGGAGCCAAAGACGTCTGTCATCCATGGCGATCGCAAGCAGCTGACGTCGAAGTTCACCGATGGCAGCGAGATGGTTGAGGAGTACGACGTAGTGACCGACGCCCTTCTTCTGCGCAAGCGACGGAGCAAAAACGCACTAGGCGGCTACACGGAATGGGTGATTGAAGTGGGAACAGAGGCACCGAGCCGCAACCTGGACCGTGCCCTCATCGTGGAGGCGAGCGGCAGCCCCGTTGTGGTACGACAGGACAGCAAGGATAGCTACATCATCCGCATTCGTAATCTGCCTTACCCGAGAGAGGTTTTTGCCGTTGCCGTGGAGCGGCAGGAGGGCGATGTGGTCGGCAAGATTGTTGTGCGCACGTCGAACAAAAAATACTTTAAGCGACTGGACATTCCCGATTTAGAGCGCGCGGGGCTGCCGCTTGACGCAGCGAACCTGTCCTACGATGTGCAACATCAAACATTGGTGATTCAGTACAAAAAGCCGCTGTCAGTGCTCACCGTCGAGGCGGCCGCGCGCAAGGAGCGTGCGGCCATGCCGTCAAAGCGCGTTGACAATAACAATGCGGATTGCAAGCAGCAGTAGGCCTCTCCTCAATGGACGCTGAACATCAATTATCTGCTTTCAGCTGTTTTCCTATTCTTTTGAGAACACTCCGTGCGTGAGCAAGTATTATTATTATTATAATTCTATTCTTTTGTTTTTTCGTGTTGAAAATCTGTGGAGCGCTGTGTGAAGGATGTACAGTTGTCATCTTGTGGCGAGCACCTTCAAACTGACGTGTGCCGCCATATTTGTAATAAAATTGAGACCAACAGCAATATAAACAATAACAAAAGTTTAACCTGAGGAGCTTTGTTTCGACACTGTTTCGTCTTTACAAACCCGTGATCAGCTTTCGAATTTGGAGAGAACGATACAAGAGAGGCAAAATATTATATAACAATTTATTTTGATGCTGTCAATTCTTTTTTCCTCTGCTACACATTTGCGTGCACCTGGTGAGCCTGCATGATTTCATGGGAAACAAACCGCCTCCCCTTGATGCTTCCAACTTCCTTGCTCAAACCTTAATTTTACCCTTGTGAATTCGATCTTTAAAAACCTTTCATCAGCTTGCGCCTCGCAACAAATCAAGCGGCAGTCACGAGCCCATCAAGCTTTAGCACACACATCTTAGGTAGAAAATCATATCTAGTACTAGTCAAAACGAACAGTAGTCACCTCTTCCTCCGTTTTCCTATTCTCATTATCGTGGGGTATTTTTGTTTCGCCGAAATAGCAAGCATACCGGCAAGTCTGCTTTTAGTCATTACGCATAGGCAGTATAGATCGACAGAGCTCGTCATACGAATAAGTCCACTAACGTTCAGACATAGTGAACGTGCGTTCACTCCTTGTTCTCTGCCCGATCCAGCTCTCTTCGTTTAATTTTACTGAGCAATCGAAATCAAAAGTGACCCTTGAGTCTTCTCTTGATACCTCTTTGCTTTCTTCAATTTTCTTTTTTCCGCTTTTCACCCATTTAGCTTCCGAATCATGCTGCGCAACACGGCCCGCCGCCTGGTGCGTGACCCGGTGCCGACCGACACCAAGGCTTTCTACACCTGGTTTAGCGGCCAGGCGTACCGCCAAGAGCGTGTGATTCCCGGCGGGTACCCGGCCATTCGTGTGTACCCGGTGTACGGTAAGCGCTGGTTCACCGGTCGCACGGTGATGGCCATCATCGCGGGTGTGTCCATCTTTGGTGCGTGGGTGCGTCCAGAGCGTGAGCGCTACAACACCGAGATGCTGATCGAGTTCACGGAGCGCCAGGCGGCGTACCTGCCCTATCAGACGGCGGAGGTGAACCTGCGCTGCTTTGTTTCGGCCTACAAGCGTTACAAGTACGAGCAGGACTGCATCATTGATAAGGGCTTCGTGGGGCTGACTTCCGAGTTCCGCAAGTTCTTCTACCACAGTGACGTCTGGCGTCCGGAGTTACACGACGTGATGCTGCACCCGTACGTGAAGTACGGTGGCCCGTGGCTGAGCTACAACTGGTCTGTAGGCTACTTCTAAGCACCGTGCATTTTTTGGTTTTCTTTTGCTTGTCTCGTGCGTTTGGCTTTTTTATGTGTCTTCTGCGGCGAGTCTCTCTCTCTGAGCAGCTCATTATCTTTTCTAGTGCGCGTGTGGGTTGCTGAACTCTTTCTATCTTTCTCTGCCAAATTTGATGGGACTGTTGTTAGTCTAGTGCTGTTACCAACCAAAAAGATGAAAGAAAAGAATTGGAATTATTGGAAGATGCAGTCAACTCTTGACACATTGATAGAAATTATACATGAAGTGTGATGTAGCGGTACTTTGTTGACTACACGCTGACGGAAACGTTAATTTTCAGTTACGCTCGGGTTGTGCCTTCAATCTTTTTCTCTTTCAAAATTGTAAAGCCAGCCAGTAAAAGAAAGATGTTTTGCTTTTAAGGGAATCAGAGCTGCCTATTTGCTCTAGAAGTTGCCAGTTTGGTGAGACCTTCTGATATGCAAGTCACATCAGCAATGCTTGGCGGTATGGATGCTACGCTTAGCTTCTGACTACATCCGCAACAACTCGACGTCTCTGTTTCCTTTTTTCTTTTTTGGACCCATGTAAACATAAAAAATTCCTTTCCTCGCTTTCCGTCTTCATGCATACACATCGAAAACAACAACACCAGAGCAGGAACACAGGAAAAGAACAGGAACACCGAAAAAAGACCAGCGTATGCAAAGCTGCAGCCGACTAAAAATACACCACTAAGTAACGTTTTGAACAACGCTGTTCTAAAAACCCACCTCAGCAATAGGGAGGGAAAAGAAAAAGAGAATAGAGTTTTTTTTTAAGTGTGGACGATGGCAGCACCGTCGCCACCTGCTGGTCTCGACGGCGCCATCCGCGACACCGACGAGTACGCCGCCGCCTTCGACCTTGAGGTGTGGAAGGCGCAGCAGCAGCTTCGCTATCAGGCACAGCTGCGGCAGGCGAAGGAGAGCCTCGAGCGCCGTCTGCGCACGCAGATGCGCCAGTCAGAGCAGCAGAAGCTGGCGGAGCTGGAGGGGCTGCGCAGCGAGCTCGAAACGATGGGTCGACGTCTGCAGGGGGCGGAGGAGAGCTTGGTGCGGCGGGCGGCGCAGCTCGACGCGCGCGAGGCCGCATTTCAGGCGAAGCGAGTCAAGGTGGCGGAGCAGCACGAGAGCTACGTCGCCCGGGTTGAGGAGCGCGAGCGGCGGACGCGCGAGGAGGCGCAGCTCACCCAATCCACCCTGCACGCGAGGCTGCAGGAGAAGGACGAGGTGATCGCGCAGCTGCAAGGGCGGCTGTCGGCTGCGCAGCAGGAGTACGAGTTGCTGCGCCGCCGCGCGGCCCGACACCTGACGGAGCAGACGGACACGGAGGGGCAGCGGGTGCGGGAGCTGGAGGGCGCGGTGGCACTGGCGCAGGCGCAGCTGACGGAGACGCAGCGGCAGCTCCGAGAAAAGACGGCGGAGGCGGAGCGTGCGGCGGAGGATCGGGTGCGGCTGCAAGGGCAGCTGCGAGAGGTCACCGAACAGCTCAGCCTCGTAAGGCGCAAGTACCACAAGCTGACGGAGGCGAGCCAGACGCGTGAGTGGGAGCGGCTGCGTCGCGAGCAGGACGCGCTGGAGGCGGCGAGGCAGGCAGAGACGCTGCACCTTATCGAAGAAAACGTGCGAGGCACGTCGGCGCTGTCACGCCCGCCTGCTGCCACTCACCCCACGCCGCTGCCGCCGCGGCTGGCTTCTTCTGCGACGCTGCAGCCACAAAAAATGTCCGCGAGCGCGGAAAGACGCGCAGGGGGCAGAGATGAGTTTTATGACATGCTCTCGGCACTGAAGGCGGAGGTGACGGCGGGTCTTGCGGCGGCCGCGGCGAAAGACGGCAGCCGCAACGTTGTTCACAGCCACCTCAATCACACAGACGGCGAGCAAACGCGCTCGCTGCCTTTTAAAATTGTGGAGCGGCCGAGCAGCCGTGCGGGCTATGAGGAGAAGCGGCCGCACGACGGCGGCGCACGGCTGAAAGGCGCAGCTCCCGCGAGTGGCGCTGTAGCATCCCCCGACGCCGCAGCTGCTGTTACGACGCCGAAGCCCCGGTCACCGCCCTCCGTTGCCGACCTAGACGACCTGGAGAGCATGCAGTACGCCGAAAGCGAAATTCCACGCGATGAGACGTCGTCGGTGTCTGCAGCGCTCTCTGCTATTCAGGGCGTTCAAACATCCGCTTCGCCCAGCCCTGCTCACCCCACTGCACGCCACGCAGAGAGTTGTGAAGAAAAGGATATCGATGTGGTGGTGGACATGGGGGACACCTCGATGGAGAGCTACCAGTACCCGCGTGCTGAGCTGCCCTCATGGGCTGACTCTCACGAGGTCAACGTCGGCTACGCCAACAGCAGCAATCATAACAACAACCTGAGAGAGCGCTCGCGAAAAGATTTTTGCGAGGATGACGGGCAGACCGTTGCTCCATTACTGCCACCACCAGCACGCGCCGGCACGCTGCCCCCGCTGGCGCCGGAGCTGCGAGGATTGTTTGCGGAGGACGAGGAGAGTCACCCATCTCGCCACCCACCCCACCACTCTCACGCGGGCGTGTCGCCGACACCGCATGACTTCGTGCTGGCCAGGGAGGCACCTCAAACGGATGCTACGGCGAAGACTCAGGCGGCGCGTCGTGACATGGTGAGCTTCGTCCAGCAGCTGAAGATGAATCGTGAGAAGTTGCTGGAGACGGGCGTGTACACCGAACAGGACACTGTCGTGCGCGAAATGGGGGAGAAAATACGAATGTACGAAGATTATCTTGCGCAGCATTCATAGCGTTTCCTTTCCTCTTTTTTTTTTTCTCTGCATCGTCGTGGACGATAAAGGAGTGGCTCTGATAGATGTACCATTATCTTTTTCTTTCTTTTACTGTTAGAGTTGCTTCTTGCTTACTTTCTATAGATGAATTTTAGATACACTTTCCCTGACATATCAAGAAAAGCATAACACGACAATAAGTAGTTCCTACAGAAAAGAAAAGTTAACTTGGAGCAACAACAATCTACAAGAGAGAACGCCGTTGCACCTATTCCGTTGAACTGACTCATGTTTGTTCTGACGCGTGCTCTTGGAAGCGTTGAGGATTCACCGAAAAGAAAAACGGCGAGGTATAATTTGCTAGCTGATTCAGCGCCAAGCTAGTTAGCCGATATAGAGCCCGCTCTAAAAAATTGTCTTCATGATTTACTATGTTGTAAAATTTTAAATGCTTTTTTCTTTCTTTTATTTCTTTTTGCGTCGCTTATCTTTGTTTCGAACGTGCTTATGTATTATATTTATTCTGACTTTCACGCATCTTTGCAAGCACAGCTACCCAAACAATAATAATAATTATTTTTTTTTTCTTTTTCACAGCCTAGCTGCTGAGGTACCTGCTGCAATGCAGTCGCGGATTCCTCTCTCGATCGTATTCTCCGCGGAAGGCAAGCGCCATGCCATTCCGCACTGCACTTACCGCGTCCCTGCTGTGCCGAGTCCAGGCGCGACGCCGTCTGAAGCCGAGAAAGAGAGCGTTGCCTTCTTTCATTACCTGGACAGCAACGACACCCGGCTACCCTCGCACCCGCACCTCCGTGCCTACGCCCAGCCTGCAGAGGAGTACGAGACCTACGTCGGGGAGGAGGTCTGGGAGACGCCAGCTGGCAGCAAAGCCGCTGAGCCAGCGAACGGCGTTTCGACCCACGTCGAGGCCGCACGTGCGTCCGACGCTGCAGACGACGAGGGTGAGGCGCGCCTGCCACCCGTCCCGGGCTTCCACGGTGTGGTGGAGTGGGTGAACCGCGTCTTCGACAACGAGGCGTGGGCGGCGGACGGCGTCGTGCTCTGTGGGCGGTACGTGGTGGCGGACGACGGAGCTTGGGTGGTGCCCTCACGCTCCCCGACACTTTACTGCACCCGCGAGGTGTTTCTTCTGATGCGGAACTCGTGCAAGTTCTTGCAGGATGTTCACACACAGGTCCAACACGCCGCCCGCGCCGGCGCGGCGCCGTATTTTGAGTTTACGCTGGCCAAGTCGCTTGCGGGGTCTGGGGCGAGCGAGATGCGGGCCGTGCTGCCATACCCGCTTCACTACAACAGTCAGACGCAGACGTGGGTGACGGACGACACCGCCGGCTCTCTCGCCTTCACAGGGATTGGACAACGCATGACGGACGCGTGCTTCTCGTGCCTCATGGCGTGGACGGAGGCGGAGCACGACGACCACTTCCGCCTCATGCAGCGTCGCGTGGAGCAGGCGGCTTTGTTAGAACGCGCCATGGCAGCCGATCCCCACTTTATCTCCCGCCTCGTCGGCCGCTTTCTCAAGCAGCGCGCCGCGACGCAGCCGTCGGCACCGCTCACGCTGCTGCTGACGGTGGACCTGCTCTTTGATGCGCCGACACTGCCCATCTACGTGCTGAGCGCGAAGGCGCGTGTCTTCGAGCTCGTACAACGCACCGACCCGGCGTGGAACAGCCTGCACGAGACGACGGCACCGTGGCCATTGTGGACACCGCTGCTAAAGGACACGGACCCTTCGGCGAGCTGTGGCGCAGAAGGCGGGACGGCCGTAGACGGCGGTGCGACAGCGTCGTGTAGCGCGGATGCGCAGAAAGAGTCGGAGGGCAGCGAAGCTGAATCTGGCAGAAGCGATGACGATGGTGAGAGCAGTGGTGAGGAAGACGACACACTCAACTTCTTCCGCATGTTCCGCGATGTTGCGCACTGGAATCAGTACGTCATGGCGATGGTGCAGCGCCTGCACGACGCGGCGACTGACGCGGACAACTCACCCGAGTCAAACAAGCCGTCGCGCAACGTGCAGCACTACTGCGTGGTCGCGTCTGAAAGCGGAGATCTTGTCACGTGCGGCGACACGCTGACGAAGCGCGGCCTGCCGCTTGAGCTGATGCATCCCGAGCTACTGGAGCTGAACGAGGACGCCGCCGTGTTTTTGAAAATGCTGCGAGACGGCCTTTTCAAGAAAACCGAGTGATCAGAACTAATCGAAAGCACGTTTGGTCATTTGACAAGCAGCCGACAGCCTGCTTGTTGCATTATTATTGCTGAGGTGCCCTACAACTATTGCGTCTGCTCAGACTGCTCTCTGCATAGGTGTGTGTGTGTGCGTGTGTATGCTGGTCTACTGAATAATGCTTTGTATATTAACTAATATAAGCAGTAAAGTAGCAAAAGAACAAACATAGCGTGCAATGTTGTATAAGGCGAAGTGCATAGCCGACATTGATGAAGGCAACTGGTGCTGTTCTGGTTTCTCTTTTAAGCCTTCAAGCCAGTGCCTGTTTTTTTCTTACAATAGGACCGAGGTACTGTCTTTTCCTTTTCTTTTTCTGCTCTCGACTTTTCTTCTCTTCTTCTTTTCTCCCTCTCTTTCCGCAACACATTCTTGTTTTTTAAATTTGATCTGCAAACAGAATATCAATCATCGTGCAAGTCAAAGTTCAGCTTCACTTCCAAGTATTTGCTTCATCCATTTGATTTCAATCACACTTCAATAGACACACACACACAATTCGAGAAACAAAACAAAAGCTTCAGGCAAAACCCTTAAATCTTGTTTATACGCTTAACACTTTAGTACGTTTATTTCTTTTTCCTTTTGCTAACAACGCTCCTTTTTTTTGTTGTTGTTCTCAGGTTTCTCTTATTAGTTGGGTCACGTAAAAGCCCTGTTCCGTTTTCTGTTTTTTTTTCCCCTCACACTTTCAACAAACTCTTTGTCTCTCTCTCCCTATATATACATACTTATCGGCCCCATCAAAATACCGCGAAGCAGAAAAGCAAGCAATCAAACCTTTTGGGCTCCTCACCTTCACCAAAGCTCCTCGCTTAGCAACCCCCTCCCACACACCCTTGTTTCTTTCCCTTGTTCTTCTTTCTTTTCGTTTTCTGCCTAGAGTAGTTGTTTCGAATTCGCCTCTTTTCTTCTTATTCGCCATACGACCGGGAGACGAAACAAACAAAACAAAAACAGAAGGGCTGAAGTTGCACTGTACAGAAAGTCCTTGTTTTACGTATAGCTAAATATCCGGCTCTGTTATTCTTTTTTTCCCCCTCGCTACGTACCACGTGACCTGGGAGCATTTAGAGAAAACAAATTTTGAGAGCGAAAACCGAAATTGGCTTTCCTCGTTGTGCATCTGACAAACATTGTCGACAAACAAACTTTGAAGGAAACTCGTCTTTTGTTGGCCTTTTTTTTTTCTTTTGCTGAAGTCGAAAATTATCTCTTGATTCTTCACTTTATTTTTCTCAACTAAGAACTGAAAGAAGTAGCTGAAGGGGTGCTCAGCAGTTGTTCTTTGATAACCCCAACTACCGTTTTCGATTCCCACAGGCTGGTTCTCAAATCGAAACTTATTTTTACTGTTTTTACTTCCCAGTTTGTTTTATTTTTGAATAAGCGATAAAAGGCAGGTGTGCTTTTGTTTTTGCGTGCAGCTTGTGTAGCGTTTTTGCACAGGTCGCATATACAATTTTTTACACCATTCTGTCTCTCTCTCAGTGAACCTAATTGGCTGTGCGCGGCTGACCTGCCTTCCTTTCTTTTCCCTTTGATCTACTTGACTTCGTTCTCTTTTCCGAAACGATATTTCTCATTTTTTTCCCCCACTGCTTGCTTAGCAATACATTCAATTCCATCCTCTCTATATCTTTTATTTTCTTTGGTAACGTAACGCTTTTAATCAGTCTTCTCTCCTTTGTTTTTTCCTCTCTCAAACGACTCCGTTCATTCGCTCGCTTTCTCTCTCTACTGCTTTTTTTTCTTCTTGTCTAACTTAATTCTTAACTTTTCTTCTTGTTTCCTTTGATTAGCGTTTCATGACTTCCGCTTCTCTTTTCTAAACGACGCTATTTTTGTACTCTTTCTCTCTTCTGTTTGTTGCGGTGTACGTTATAAACTGAACGATCCCGATTTGGGGACTAACAAATTTATTTTCCCTTTTACTAGGCGAGTCAAGGACTCAGCTCGTAGGCATTCCTTTATTGCATTCAGTATATATATATATATATAACATTTCATTCCTTTCTTTTTCTTTTTCTGACTTTTTATTTGCCGGACACATTTTTTTTTTTGCTGAGAATACATTTGTTGCTGCTGCTTGCGTGATTTTTGTTTTCTTTCTGTTTTGCCACTCTCTTCTTGGAAAGTACAGTTTTTGGCTCTTAATTGACTATCCAATTTTTTCAATTCACAGAATAAAAGGTTCCACTCAAATAAAGAGGCGACGCATAAACGTACCCCTTTTTTTCTGAACTCAGCGCACTCTCTGCGCTAAAGAACAAAAAAAGGTAGTATTATCTTCCCTTTTTAAGTTGTGCAAGAGTCTTTCCAACTAGTTGTGAGAAGTGGCTTTCTTATTTTTTTGTTGTTTTTCATTCGCCAAGGTAAACCTTTTCTGTCTTTTTATCACAAACAGCGAAAGGAGTCTTATTAACCCACGCGTGCACACTTGAGCATCGTCGATCCGTGGCTGCAAGTATCGACATCCTTTCCTACACACGCAGACACAACGGCAGATGGCAACCGGTAAGATTATCGGTGACAAGGCGCAGTATCGCCTTGACAGCCCCGTTGCTGTCGGCGCCTTTAGCACGGTGTACCGTTGCACAGAATTGTCTACCGGCCGCGCGTACGCCATGAAGATCATCGACAAGAAAGTTGCCGCGGACAACCACATGAAAGAGGCGCTCATTCGCGAGGTCAACGCGCTCGAGATCGCTGGCAGCTCCCCATACGTCACGAAACTCGTGGACAAGATGGTGTCAAAGCACAACTACTACCTTGTTATGGAGCTGGCGGAGGGCGGCACTTTACTTGACCTCATCCGCGAGCAGCGGCAGGAGCTGCGGGTGCTGCAGGCGTCCATCTCCAGCTGCCGCGACATGTCCGAGTCGCTGCGCTCCGGCGTCCCCGCTGTGATGCAGTACGACCGCGTGCAGCACTTCTTCAAGCAGCTGCTGCTCGCCCTCGCCTCCCTGCACGACCACGACGTGGTGCACCGCGATGTGAAGCCGGAGAACATTCTGCTGAACAAGCGCCGCACGCGACTGGTGCTGTCCGACTTCGGCTTTGCCTGCCACGCGCCACCAGGGACGGAGCTGCATCGGGCCTGCGGCACGCTACGTTACTGCGCCCCTGAGCTGCTGCACGAGAACCCACGCTACGATGGCCGAAAGGTGGACGTCTGGGCTGCGGGGGTGACGCTCTACGTGATGCTCTTTGGCGGACACCCGTTCCGGTGCCCCAGCCAGGACCCGGACAGCCTTCTCGAGACCATCACGACGACACGCCTGCGCATTCCTCGGCCCATCCCGACCGACATTGAGGACATACTGCGCCGTATGCTGTGTGTGAACCCGGCTGAGCGGTGGTCGGTGCAGCAGCTGCTGCAGCACCCGTGGATGGCGGCGCTCGGCACGGAGCTGCGGACGCCGTCGGTGCGATCGGCCTCGTCGACGCGCACCTTCGCCAGCCCGGTCTCGACCTCCGCAATGTCCGCCGGGCCGTCGCGCACCTTCGCGCATGAGACGGCCGAGGCGGTGGTGGAGCTGCTTTCTGAGGACTGCCCGCCTATTGACGCCATCCCGTCCGACGAGGAGGTGGTGGACGACGGCTTCTACCAGAGCTCCACGGATGACAAGAACAGCAGCAGTGGCAGCAGCAACAGCCCAACGCAGAGCGGGACATCGACGCAGCTGCCCACGGCACCCGTGCAGCTTGATGCGTCTCCTGTGAAGACGGAGGCGAGCAGCTCCATCGACGCGGCTATCACGTCACTGCCCGTGCCCATTCTATCCTCAGACGAGAACGTGAGAAAGTCCGCAGAGGTCGCCCCTCCCGCGGCCCCCGCCACCCCTGCCACCCCCGCGAAGCGCGAGGTGCTGCAGCAGGGCTCGGTGTACACGTCGATGGTCTCCATCGAGAGCGCCGGCGACAGCGACGACGAGCGCAGCACGACAGAGTTGGCCGACGACGCCGCCTTCCTGGATGATGTCGCGAATGACGTGTACCCCTCGCAGCTGCACCGCGATGCCGCTTGCCGGGCGTCGTCCGCCGCCAGCAGCAGCGTGTCCACCAACAACACCTACCGCGACGACGATGGCCAGTTGAGCTTCTGGTGGGTGCGGTACAGCTACGGGCTCTTCCTCACCGCCCGCATTGTGGCGCGCTTCATCGGCTTCTTTAGCCTCTGCGTCGTCGCGGTGGCGGTGCGGGTGGTGCTGCGGCGCGACCTCGTGGACCTGCCGCTGCCGGAGGTGCTGCGGAACTACGTCGCCTTCCTCCTCTCAACCCCGCTGCGCCGGTCTCACATTGACCACCGCGCACCGCAGTCGCCGCCCCCGTCCCTCGCAGCGACGATGCCCAGCGCCGCTTTTCCGCCGTCGTCCATGTCCGCCAGCCGCTCCTTGCACGACTCGACCAACCCCGCGCCGCGGGCGGCTGGTCCGCACCCGGCCGCGCGCTACAACGGCATGCTGCCCATTCCTGGCTCTGGCCTGCGCCACTACGTCCGCACCGCCGATCAGCTCATGCGTGACTCCTTCGTTGGAAATGCGGTGCTGGAGCACAACGCGTCCCTCACAGACCCGCAGGCCGCCCTCGCCTCGGCGCCGGTGGAGGGCGGGCGATCAGAACTCGCCTCTATGGCGTCCATCACCTCCTCTCCTGCCGCGCCGAGCCTGGCCACCATTGCGCCGTGCCGGCCGTCGGTGACCGAGTCTCTCGTGAGCGCGGCCGCCCCTGACACGCCCACTACAGCAAACGCAACCGCATCCACCCCACTCGAACAGGGGAGTGCGCGGGACGTCACCCACTCAGTCGACTCCCGCGCGGAGGCGGAGGGGGACTGGATTGTCTCGGAGTGCAGGACGGCCAACGAGGACGGGCAAGGTCGGCGTGACTCACGGTGCAACTCGGCGGCACAGCTGGCAGCGGAGAAGACTCAAGCAGCCGACGACGCCACCGACGTACCTTCTTCCGCGCTGTCTCCGCCACCATCGCATCCTGCGAGCACAAAGAGCACCTCCGCAGCCATCGTGTCAACGCACGAGTCACCGCTCTTCACGTTGGTCTCCACGGCGTCGTCGCCAAATCCCGAGGTGGTCGTGTCCAACGCAACTCGACGCAGCTCCGCGACAGCAGCAGCTGCTGCTGCTGCTGCTGCACCATCCGGACAAGACAACAAGCGGAACCCGGACTCCCAAACTGGAGCGACGGACACCACCGAGAGCGGCGACAGCGGCGAGGACAAGGCGGTGGAGGGAGGAGCAGGTCTGCAGTACATGCTCTCCCCGATTGCACCTCTACCTCGTGCCTTTCCAGGTCATCGTCAGCGCTCAGAGGATTTTCCGATCATGAACGAGGAGGCTGCCGCTTAATGGGTGGTGTTCAAACTGTTGTTCTGCGAAATGCGCGCTCAGGCACATTTACGAAAAATTCAATGCGCAATTTGTGTTTTTGTATTCAGTTGTAGCAAAGCAGACATTCTATTAGCTTTGGCTACTATAAATTTATAATTCTAACAAGAGGCTTTTTTTCCCTTTCACTTATGAGGTCAACGTTATGCTGCGTAAACCTGGTTCTTCTAAATTGTTTAGGTTTTTTTTAGAGTTAAGCGCTTGTGCGCATCTTTGACTTTATGACCAAGCATGCCGTCGTCCATATTTGTCTTTCCTATCTTTTTTTTGCGATCAATCGTTTTTTTTTCTATTTCCATCTCATTTATTGCTTGATTTTTAACCTAAAAATTCTTTTTGTTGTCGCTTCTGTAATTTTTTTTTGTCCTTCTCATTTGTTGATCTCCGCGTGCAATTTCTCTCTTCTCCTAAATAATCTAAATGCTTTCTCTTTTCTCTCCTACCCTGCCTTTTGGACTATATCCCATTGATGGGTTTCTGTATTTGGAATTGACGGTGTCTTTCTCTATTCTTCTTCTTTTGAAAACCAGGTGTCATGTTTATGAAGGATGCCACCTTGAAAAAGAACAAAATAGATAAATATTTCTCCTTAGCCTCTATTCTCTTACATATTACGAATTGAGTGTTGTCAATGCTTTCTGTTTTTTTCTCTGTTTTGCTACACTCAGCTCAAACTTCAACGATGCAAAGCTTGGGTTTCTGAATTGTTTTTTTTTTTCTGTTTCTCTTTACTCTTCCTTTTTTTTCCTTCGCAATGTTTGTGAAATTGAAAATGGAATGCTTTTTCTTCTATTTTTCTTTCGCCGAGTGCAAAAAGAGTGGTAGCGTGCTTCTATGCGCGGCGCTTTGTTTATGTCAGGGGCCGCGTAAAGCATCTTTTGCTCTTATTCTGTGTAGATGCATTTCGTTTGTGAAGATCATTCACTGGTCGCCATTTCTTCTTGCTTGTTCTTTTCATTCGCGTGTCTTCTCTTTTCACAAGTTGGCGTTGCATCTAGCAAAAAGTATACCTCTTTTAATGGCGCCTTTTTCATTTGTATTCTAGCTGTTTTCCTCCTTTTTTCCCCCGTACATTCTCTTTCTACTGAGTTTTGTTGCGCAAGACGCCTTTGGGTATACAATGCATTGTGTATTGACAGAGCAGCCGTGCCAAAGCATCTCGCGGGTACCTTTAATCATGTCTTTTGGCGATCAGCTCAGTTCAGCAGACACAGACATACACAGACACACGTTATTTAACTCTTCACCTTTGCACTTCTCTCTCTATTATACAACCATCTGCAGTTTGTTGTTTGTTCTTTCTTTAT
>MDUD01006586.1:0-16537 GCA_002216565.1 Crithidia mellificae | reverse complement strand
CAGGAGCAGAAGAAGCAGCATTCGTCGTGTCAAGCCCTGCCGCTGCTTCTATGACAGGGGAGTCTTCACGAGATGCTATGGAAGCCGAAAACGCCACGCCACTCACCGTAATTGCGGTAAAGCGCTACGTGCGTCAACTGCGCCAAGTGGAGGACCGAGAGGCGGACCGCCGCTCCCGCCAGGCAGACTGCACGGCGGTGTCCGGTGGTCATCGCACCAACACCCACGGGGAGCCCAGCGGGCAGGAGCCGCCGAGCACCACTGTGGATGCCTCCACTCCGCAAGAGCTTGGCGAGGACACGGACAGTGAAGAGTTGGACATCTACACCGCTCGCACGGAGCGGCAGGTGCGCGCGTTCCTCGATGAGATCAAAGACGAAGACTTTGCTGCGAACCCTACGCCAATTCCAGAAAACATCGAAGATGACCTTGCAGGGCAGCAACGGCGAGAGAAGGAGCGTCTGAAGGCGCTCTCGCATGATGAGCTGCGCGCCGTTGCACTCGACCTGCACCGCGAGTTTGTCCTCACTCTTTACGACGCCGTGACGCTGGAGACGAACCTGACGGAGACGGACGAGGACGCCGCGGTGCTCGAGCGCGCACTTGGCGACCGCGAAGAGCGACTGGAGTTGCTGAAGGCGCAGATGAACATAGTCATGGACGAAAACGTGGACCTGCTCGACGCCAAGCGCGACGCACTGCGGAAACTGACGGAGGCAAAGACGGAGATGGCGCTGCTGAGCCAGCGCAACTCGAAGCTAGCAAAGCAGCTCGACCTCAAAGAGGAGGAGTTTCAGATGAGCCTCACGACGAGTCTGAATGGGTCGCAGCGGACCTCGTTGACGCCGGCGGAGCGGAGAGACGCGTACACCATGACAGAAGTAGTGACGGTGCGCAAGGGCCCGCATGAGCGGAGCGGCTCTGCCTCTGCGAGCGGCAACGGCAACGCGTCCCATGCGGCGATGCTGGGCGAGTCACCGCTGAGCCTCAGCCACCGTTCAAAGTCTAATGAACTTCAGCACGAGTTGGAGGAGACGCAGGACGAGCTGAAGTTGGTGCGCAAAACTCTCTGCGAGACGGAGGTGCAGCGCATTCAGCTGCAGGAGCAGTTGCAAGAACTGCGGGAGGCAACGATGAATGGCTTTCAGAGGCGCAGCTCGAATAGCCGCCCCGACTACGATGCACAGGAGCAGCAGCGCAAGGATGAGGAGCACGGTGCAGCACTGCGAGAACTTGAGGAGCGGTGTGAGCGTAGCGCGCAGCACGCCGCATCTCTCGAAAAAGACCTCGGACAAGTCCGCGCTGAACTGCAGGCATTGAAAGCAAAAGTAGCAGAGGAGGAGAAAGACAGAGCAGCAGCAGTGACAGCGGCATCAGAATCAACCGTGGCAGCGACAGAGGCGTCGTCGCATCCACTTCGCGTAGCACCGTCCAGCGGGGCCGCAACCCCGGCGGACTCCACCTCACCGGCACGTCCTGGCGAGTCACGCGAGCCCTCCGTCGAACCCACGCCTGTCGCCGCATCTACTGCGGCTACTGCTCAGGGTGCGACTGGGGCCCATCCCACCGCCGCGTCCGCATCCCCGGAAGCACGCACCGACGCACCCGAGGACGCGGCCCGACTCTCCCTCAGTCAGCCCCGCTCCGTCAGCATGGAGGCGCAGATGATGGTGCTGCACCGCCAGCTAGCCCGGGCGCAGTCCGACGCAGCCCGCCTCGAGCAGGAACTGCGCAGCGAGCGTGAAAAGACGCAGCGGCAGAACCAGCAAGAGAAGCGGCTGCTGGAGAACGTGGCGCTGCTCACGCGGCAGCTGCGCGCGCGCGAGACGTTGGAGCGCGAGGCACGTCTGCTGCGGCGCAGTGAGGCGAACACCGCGCGTGGCGCAGAGGCCGGGGAGGGCGGCGTGCCGGAAGGTGTCGGTGGAGATGCCAGCGCACCGGTCAGCGAACCACGCCGTAGCCGCTTCTCGACTGCCCGATCTCACCTCAACGATGCGGCCAGCCCGAGTGACGGCGCTGCTGGTGCTGCGGATGGCGCTGCAGAGGAGGGAGATGGCAGCGGGAGGAGAACAAATCAGACAGGGACGCTCGCCAGTGCCCACCGCCGCGAGCAACGTGCCACCACGCCGGAGTTGGGCCGTCGACGCGAATCCCTCTTCGCCGCCCTGCGCAGCCTTAAGAAGTCCACGGAGGAGCGGCGGCACAGTGCCCCGGATGTACACAACGCGTCCATCACCTCCGCATCGGCCGAGAGCGCAGCGGATGCGCTGACGACGCGCACCCCGCCGCGAGAGGCACCGCGGCTGTCGCAGCCGGAGCCGCAGCCGCAGGTGCCCATCGCCTCGCAAGAGGAACCGCAAATGCTGCTGCAACGCACAAAGGCCGTCACTGCCACACCGCCCACGACCACCACGACCACCACCACCTCTGCGAATGCGGGGGCAAACGCGATGGGCTCGACGCCGGCTGCCAGCGTGGAGGTGCCGTCCAACTCCGCCTCATCCTACCGCGTCAGCCGGCTCTCCGTGACGAGTCTCGTCTCCCCACGCGGGCCGCGCAGCAGCAGCCTCGCCGCCGGTGCACGGGACGCCAGTGCGGACTGCGTGCGTGTAGAGGGCGGGCCACACAGCACTTCAGTCACTGCAGAGACTTCAGCTGCTGTGACAGCTGCGGCCGGCACGACCCCACAACGCCACAGCGTCGTCAAGGAGCCGGTGACGGCTTCTCGCAGCGAGGATTTAGGTGCGAGCCGCAAGGCAGACCATGCGGCGAAGCAGATCATCACCTCGGTGCCCGCGCTATCCTCCACACCTGCTGTCACAGGGGCCGCCACCACCGCCTCTCGTAAAGCCTCCGCCTCCACAGACTCGACGCCGTTCGTGCTCCCCGAGGCGATAACCACCCCGGCCCAGTCCCCGCAGCACCACGTCTCACGTGGGCAGTCCTGCGTGCGTGGGAGCAGCTCCGCACGGCCGCTTGGCGGGCGCTCCAGCAGCGTCGGCGCCGGCGTGCACCGCGGCTCTCTCTCACTCTCCATCCCCTCCACGAGTACCACGACGAATAACTACTCAGCGGCGTCTCCGAGCAACAACAATAATAACGCCACCGCAGCCGCAACAAAAGGGGCTACGATCGTGCGTGGGCTGGCGGCGACGACAAGCGGGTCGGGAGGAGCGCCGCGGAAGCGCACGGCGAGTCGTCGAATTGTGACTGGGCGTGATGCGAAGGGAACCACCTCGCATGATGGCAGCACCGTGGTACTTCGCTAAAAACGCCATCGTGCGTAGCATTTCTGTTCAGAGGTATCAAGACTAGACAGAGACAAGAAAAATTAAAGCAGAGCGAAGGATCTTACATATTGCAAAAAGCAAGAAAAACTAGTCAATGGAATAAGTGCAGCTGCTCTTCGTAACAAGACAACATAACCAATGAGAACACGTGTTTTTTTACACGTCTTCCTTAAAGCTGCTTTGCAATTTTCCAGTTCTTCTTGAGGTACATGCCATTCATACATTTTCGATCATTTTTTTTCTTCTTGCTCGTAGTCTTCAACCTCAATCACCTGGCGTTTCTCCTTGGTTTAGTACAAACTGCCGCATTTTTTTTTGTTTGTTCTACAGTCTGCATGGTTTTTTGCCATACTTTGAGGGAGGAAAAGAGAAGATATTTCAGACGCGCAATCCAAGACTGTTAACGTCTGCTTATTTCTTTCTTCTTTTTGTGGCTTGATAAGCTTTTTTTTCCTTTTTGCCGTAGTCTGTTCATCCTTTTTTCAATTTTTTATTGATTTTTCCCTTTACTTCTTTCTTCCCGTCACGATAACTTTAGACATTGTTTAAATAGTTTCTTATTTGCCGCGTTTGAAAGAGAAGGCAGTCCTGGTTGAGTCTCGCACCCTGACTCTTAGTTACGTCGGACACACAAGTTTGGATTCTTTTTTCTGTTATCTTTTAGTTTTCACTTTTTTTTTGTCTGCTTCTCTTGCTCTAGCCATTTTTCATTTTGCTCGCTTCTCATTTGTTTTTCCTGCACAGTTTATTTTTTCAAATGACTTGCGTTGCAGATGCCTACGCTGTTACAATGGGCGTCGTAATCTTTTTTTACCCCCTTTTCATCGTTTGCAAGGCAAAAACAAAAAGTGCAATCGTTTTTGTTGCGGCCACGTCCAAAGGTTTGCTAGTATTTGAAAACACAAATGGTGTTGTCCCATTATTTATTATTTAGATTTTCAAAGTGACAAACCGGATCTACACGTCGCACCTTTTACTCACAGTCTTGTCTACATTTTCTCCATCTGGGTGCAACGTCAAAGATTTTTTTTCTTGTTAATCCTCTTTTCTTTTGCTGTTCCAGTTGATTTTTGTCTGCAGTCACCGTGTGACGTTCAATTTCGAGATCAGATAAACCTTGTCTGCTTTGTCTGTTGTTGTTTTGCACATTCTTCCCTTTCTTTTCTGTATTGCTTTTTGCTTTTTTCTCTTTTCGTTTTTTTCGTCCCTTAAATTAGATAGTTGTACATATATTGAGACGTTACAAACACGCATCTTTACTATTCCACCGCACTTTTTGCTCCACCAAAAGAAAAAAAAACGGGAAAAAAACTAAATGCCAAAAGCATTTGCTGCAAAGTAGAAAGCACGGTTTTATTTCCACAGCGCCGTAAGAAACTTACTCGCTTGTTGAGAAGGTGTGCTTGTTGAATCGATGTACGATGTAAAGACTGAATGAGCTCCACGCTTAGAAGTGAAAAGAAGTCGCTCCGTTCTCTTTTAAGCTTGCAGGCTGCTCTTTGAGTTTGATCGGCATTGCAATTGCTTTTATGGTGGCGATGACACACTAGCAGGAGTTAGGTTTACGTCCTTGCTTCAGTTACTTATTGACAAGTGTTTCGCAGCGCCAGCGTTACGCTGCCCAACCACAAACATACAAAAGCGCATGCGTGGAATTAGCGTGTATAACTCACTTCTTCTTTCTTCAAAATGCTTCAATGCCATTGATTCTTTTTCCCGCTTGTCTTCTCGTCTTAAAATGCTTGTTTCTTTTTATTAAATGCAGCTGGCTTGACTCCCATCATAGTCTTCGTTGTGCGGAAGAGCGTGCTCTTCTTTTCCATTACAAAATCATAATTAAAGAAAGGGCAAACATTTTCATGCTGCCTTCCCTCTCTGTAAGAGATGGGTCAGCCCCATCGCAGAGTAGACGAACCATCTTCACTACCTCCCAGCAGCGCACCGGCAGTGCGACGGCGACGCCGTCATCTGCCACACCGCAAATACAACCGTCACCACCGCTCACACAGAGGCAACCTTCGTTTGCCGACTGCAACTCCGTTGAGAAACTGCTGGGCCACTTCTCGACGGCGCACCACACTTTGCCGTCTGCCAATAAGGGCGGCTGCAACGCAGGCGTTGGAGATGTGTGTGCTGCGCTGCCGCAACCACCACCGCTGTGGAACACCAGCGGAATGTTGCATGCACGCAAAACCATCACCGCACACCTGACGGAAACGTTCATAAAAATTGGCCCCGGCGCTGCTGGAGAATTCTTGCCAGCTGTATCGTTTGAGAATTGTCTTTTGTTTCTCGTGGTCGGTGCGCAGGACCTATTAAGAGCCGTGCGCCAACAAACACGCACCGCTGCAATTTCCGATGGCGCAGTTCAGAGAGTGAAGCAAAGCGCCACCTGCAATGACGCAGTGTTCGAGAGAGAGAAGCTCTGCAGGGACGACGGCTCTCTCGAGCGCGACGCACTAGCCTATTTGACGCGTTGCGCCGCTTACCTCGCATTGCAACAGCAACAGAGAACGTTCCAGCCATCAGAGAGTGTTCAGACGAGGACCACCTCCTTTCTCGCAAACGCTGAAGAATCTAACTCGACTGTCAGCAACAGTAATGGCGAAAACTTTATGTTTGGCGCGTGCAGCGCACTCACTTTACTGCAGAATTCTGTTTCCGCAGCTTCCACGGCTCACGCCGCAGCTGCTGCCGCACGCGCGCCGCCGTCTTCGACGCATCGCCACACGCCATACTGGTGCTCTACCGGCTGCGATGGCCTCGACCGCGCTCTCGGCGGGGCTGGATTTCGTAGCGGGTGGGTGACGGAGGTGTACGGGGAAGCGGGAGCCGGTAAGACGCAGCTGGGGCTTCAGACCCTCTTTGAGCAGTCCGCCACGGATCTCTGTCACTCTGCCGTGGCCCTCTGTCTCACGCACTATCCCCCTTTTCGTGCCCTCCTCAAACAGAGTCCACATGGCGTTGCCCAGCGGTGCAGAGAAATCTTTGCCACGAGCACCGTCGATGCCGCACGCTGCGCACTTGTATATCTTGTGTCGGAAGACGTGCCGACGTCACGCCTCGGCCCGCTGGCGAGTGCCGCTGCCCGTCGCGCGGTGCGCAGGATTCAGCTTCATCCGTTGTTGGGGCAGCTGCCTGCCGATGTGGTGGAGGCCGTGCTGCGGGGGGTGCGGCAGACGTGCACCGCGACAATGGTGCTGACACGACTGCAGATACGACACGTTGCATCGCTGCAGGAGGTTCTTCGGCTTGTCGAGCCAGTGGCCGCCTCCAGCACGGCACTGCGTGAAGACTCCACGATCTCCAGCACGCTGTCCATGACCCGTAGCAGCAGCGTTCTGAGCAGGTGCTCGCTGAACGCAGTCGTTGAGATGTGGGGCGGCGCGCTGGGCCGCGCGCTTGTTGTCTTCGACTCCGCCGCCGCCGCGGTGGTGGCGGGACAGTCGGATTTACACGGAGAAGTGCGGACAGACGTGTCCGTGGCCGCAGTCGCGACGGAGCTGCGGCGCGCGGCGGCGAAGCACAATTGGTGTGTGGTAGTCGCAAATCAGGTCCGCGCCGTGCCGTCGGCTGTGCGAAATTCCTCACACAGCTTGATGTACCCACGCCGGAAGCGAGCGCGTTTGGCAGCGGCGGCGGCTCCCGTCTCGCCAGCAGACTTTTCTTCCTCAGATTCAGCGTCCGTGGGAGGTACCGGGACGACGATGGTGCCTGCGCTGGGCTTTGCGTGGTCTGCGGTGGCGCAGTGTCGTGTGTACCTGCGTAAATCGTTGTCGCTTGGTGTGCGCCAACTCGTGCTGCGTCACTCCCCTGCGCATCCGCCAGCGCAGGTGAGCTTTATTATCACTCAGAATGGCATCGAGGATGCGTGAGACATGTACCGCGCCTTTGCGCATCTGGGAAAAGTGTTCCTTGAATTCCGCTTTTTTTTTTCTCTGCTTACAACGACAAAACAAAATCAGAAAACGAGAATGAAAACAACGTCAAAGAGAAAATATTAACTGGATACAATGTAGGCAGTGAAGCTGCATCTAGCAATTAGGTTTAATCAATTAATGCAGTTTTTATTGCGAGATTCTCTTCAGTTTACAATGCGTTGAAGTCAGCACTTAGCTTTTCTTCTCTTTAATAGTTAGCCTTCTTTTTCCACCATGTGATTTGTATTCTCGTGAGGCCTCGAATTAACATACCTCTTCTGTTCTTGTAAAGGATTTAAACTTGAAGTCTGTTTTCTTGCTTTGACCAGGTTTGGGACCGCGTAAAAAAACTTCACAACCCAATTCAGGTTTTTGGGATCGCCAAACCATTCCGTGCTTTGCCGCGCGTTGCTATCGGCACCCCTCCTTTCATCAAAAAAAAGCACGCAGCGTGCATTTCTGATCTCGTAGATCATTGACTAAATTTTTGCTTTCCATCAAAGTAGCCGTTCTTTGGCCCAAAAAAAAGCAAAAAAAAGCGATCAGTGATACTCCGTAGACTGCTTATCATTGACCATTTTGCTAAAGCTCTCTTACTTACTTTTTTTTTTTAGCACAACATCACAACAACAGCCAAAACATAACAAAATCAGTACCTATGGCGGTTGTGAAGACCGTTGAGACGTTCCTGGCGCGCTGTCGTGCGCCAAAGCGTGTACGGCCGCAGCTTTTCTTCTGCACCGTCCTCGTCCTTGTCCTCGCCGCCACTTTTGTTATCTCCGCCTTCCCTTTTAACCTCTACACCCCCACCGTCGGCTTCCAGGAGGATCGCCATCGCCGGATGCTGCGCATTCGAAGTCCCGCCCCGGCCGTCAGCCCGGCCGGCAAGGCCAACTTTCGCGCCTACAACCATCGCGTCGTGGTCGTGGGCGATTTGCACGGGGATCTGGACCGTCTGCGCAACGTGCTCCGCGCCGCGGATGTCCTCGACGTCGAGTCCGACCGATGGCGTGACGGGTGCACGGACTACGTGGTGCAGCTCGGCGACGTTGTCGACCGCGGCCCGGATGCACCGGCCATCCTCGAGCTCCTACAGCGCCTGCGTGGCGAGGCCACCAAGTCCGGAGGCCAGGTGATTACGCTGGTGGGCAACCATGAGCTGATGTCGCTCATGGGCAGTACTCACTACGTGCACCCCGCGCTGCTGAACCAAACAGGTGGCCAGCAGGGCTTCCGCCACCTCTTCGGCGTCGGCGGTCGCTACGGGCGGATGTTTCTCGAGGACAGCTTTGCCGCGGTGATTATCAACGACGTCGTGTACGTGCACGGTGGTTTGACGGCGAGCTACGCCGCGGGTGGGCTCGGGCGGTTGAATGATGAGCTCTGGTACCGCGGGCTGCTGCAGCCAAACCTTTCCCAGCACGCCTTCCACGCATCCGACAGTCCGCTGTGGGACCGCAGCGTGATCGCGGCGGCGATGCGCAAAGACTGCGCGCCGCTCGAGGAGGCACTCAGCGCGCTGTCGAAGGTGGAGAAAACCCCCGTGGGAGCGATGGTGGTGGGCCACACCGTGATGGGCGGTGGCAAGATCGGTAGCTGGTGCGGCGGCCGCCTCGTGGCGGCAGATGTGGGGATGAGTCGGTACATGAACAATGGAGGCTACGAAGCTTACGTCACCGTGGACCCATTCACGAGTGCGTGGAAGCGGAAGAAGGCATCGACGGCCAGCCGCATCCACGCAAAGTACCCGATTGGCGCCGGTGTGCACGCCACGCAAGAGCCGGCAGCTGAGAGAGACGACACGACGGCTGACGAGGAGACCGCGAAAGCCAACGAAACAAAAGACACAGGGGTGAAGAAAAAGTAAGTTTTGCCAATTCTTGGGTAGGCTTTTTCATCTGTTGGGCCAATCTGTCTTCTTCCCCTGTTAAGCGAATTGCGATTTGCTAATTATCATTGATTCTTCTCCTTTTTTTCTTCTCTGTTTTTACAAACACGAATGGCGTTAGAAAGTGTATTTCATACGATTGTTTTCCCTCACCGGCACTCCTCTTTAATCTAATTCTCGCAATGTTCACCTTTAACTTTCCCCTTTTTTTTTTGCTGCATACTGGATTCGTACTGTGCTGCCTTTGTATTGAGCGGTAGAATGACTGGGATGTAATGATCTAGGCAGCTCAGAGTTCATGAGGGTTAAGAGGGGTGTGCAGAGAAAAGTGGCATCATTTCTTTTAGCAGTGCACTCATTTGTGATTCATCTGTATAGTATTTAACTTTTTTCTTTTTCTTCTAAATCGTAAAACATCGCTCTTTTTTTTTGTTTTGGAGAGACACATGTGCTCTGATTCGTTTTTTTTCTTTCTTAACATTTTCTGCGCTTGAAAGAGGAGAGCGTTTGCCTCACTAACAAAAGAAAATTGTGTGTTACCACTAAAAGGATTTACTCGAAAACGAAAAATAATTCTTGGCCTTATTTTTGAAAAGTGGCGAAGGCTTGGGTGTACTTTGAAATGCTTTGTTGCCAAAGGTGAACAGGAACTCCAGAGCAGTGAGAAAGGACTTTACGCACACAAAACTCCTAACAATTATGGTTTTTCGATTTGATGTGTCTTAATCTTGGCGAGCTTTTTATCCCTTTTGCCCCCCTATCTTTTATTTGTTTTCCTGATCAATCTATCATCTACCCTTAAAAACAGCAGTCATCTCTTTTAGTAAGGTGCGCCTCTTTTTTAGTAGAAGGCACAAACTTTTAATTTTTTTTTCTTCTCACGCACACTGAGAAAAGGAAGCAACAACGATGCAGCTGAGCCAAAACGTGGCGCGCACGACGGTGCCGTCGTACTACCACATTCGTACCAACCTCCCCCAGCGCAAACCGCAGAATCAGTGGGAGGGGGTGTACTACTTCAGTGGAATTACAAAGCGACAGCAGCACGTCGTGTTGCTTCAGCGCAAGCGTGAGCGGGAGCAGCACCTGCGGCACTTCAATCAACGCGTGGCCACGCTGCGTGGACAGTTTGCGCAGCATCAGCAGACGCCGCTGCCCAGCCTTGCGGCACGGCTTAGCCTCGCCACCAACCTCGCGAGCTGTGGCCTGCACAACGAGGCGGCTTCCTGTGTGGATGCAATGCACCAGGCCCGTGAGCTGAAAGCGATGGACTACGTCAACCTCCTCCGCTCTCTACGGGCGAGTGAGCTGGGCGAATGCGTGTTGCACAGCGAGGCCGGCTGCGATCCGGCGCTGACATTTAAACTGCTCGGGGACGCGGCGGGCGAGGAGCGGGCCGCGGAGGCGTATCGGTGGTATGACATGGCTATGGCTGCCGTGGAGCAGGAGGGCCTCCGCGCCGCGGCGACCCCCGCAGCCACGCAGCTAACGAATGCGTTGATGGAGGCGCTGCAGACGTGCGGCTATGTGCACGTGAAGGCCATCGCGGACGCCGTGTACGACCGCATGGGGGCCCGCGGCATCACCCCCACCGTCTCCACCTACGACCAGGTCTTGCTGTCCCTCGCGCTGACCGGCAACACCGCCGAGGCCGAAGACGTTTTTCGCTTTCTGCGGAACCGCCACGGCGAACACGTGACGATTCACGGCTACAACGCACTGCTGCTGGGCAATCGCGAGGCAAAGCGATTTGACCGCTGCGACGGGCTGTGGCAGGAGCTGGTGGACCGCCGATGGCCCCGCGCGAGCCCGCTGACGTCGGAGTTGTATTTACGCAGCATCGTAGACCACTCTTACACACCCACCTCGGAGAGCCTGCAGCGATTTGGCAACGTGCACGTGCTGGAGAAGAAGAAGATCCCGGTGGTGCTGGCGCAGATGGATGAGCTTGGCATCCCACGCACGCACCTCTCCAGCCCGCTGCGGGACGAGGTTGAGGACGCCCTGCGCAAGTTCTCCATCTACCGCAACCGCTTCTACGAGTGGGGTCGTGCGGTGAAGCAGTTCGACTTCATTGAGTTCCGCCGCCGTCATGGCTGGATGTACGACCTGCACGCGATGAAGAACACCACCAAGATGCTGCCGCCAACCCGCGACCCGAGCCAGCCGGACAGCACCACGGCAGGCGCGGCCATGGCAGAGCTGCCGGCCTTCTTCTCGGAGCGCAACCCGTGGGAGCGGCCGGCGCTGGAGTCCGTCCTGTCCGTCTCGGTGGAGCGTGAGCGGCAGGATGATGTGCGGGCGGGTGACATCTACTACGATGACACGCGCAGCCTGCACGAGCGCAGCAGCACCTGGATGAACGAGGTGCCGGAGACGCGCTACGACCAGCTCTACGGTATTAACCACCCCGACGTGTCGAAGATTGGCATTCGTGCGCACCTTGATGTGGAGTACACGAACCGGGCAGAGGTGATGGAGCGGGATGCGGCGCTGATGCGCAAGTCGCTGCGCCGCGGCCGCCGTCTTCGCCACCGCGTCGAGGTCTCGCGCACTCACCGTAACGAGGGGTCGCTGACGGGCAAAGACAAAAAGTAAGCACATCACAGCTCATGTCGCAGATGAGAGGCGTGTGCTGTAGTACAAACGATACTTTACGTCGGTTGTTGTTGTTCTGGTGATTCGTTTGACTTTGTGAGTTTAATTGTGTCTTTTCTCCATTTGTTAAGGTGCTTGTACGTGAGTTTACCTTCATTCAAATTGTTTTGTGCTCGACTTGGCGTTTGCTGTGCTGTGGTTGCCTTGATTACATTTTTACATACGATCAAATAGGACAAAAAGAGATTGAAATTTGTGAGCCAGCAAATCATTGAGTTTCTGCTAGTATTTCTCACGTCAGGCGACAAAGCTATGAAATGTGGGCGCGTGTTTTGCGAAACTTGCGCATTCATCCACACTTTGGCAACGAAAGAAAAAAAAAATGAGGCGACGTAAATCTTTTGCGTTGCGATCTACCGTTAGAAAATGCGCACCAAAAAGGTTTGCACCTACATATATCTGATGACGTCGCCTCTAGATTATTTCAGGAGTGCATGCAAGCAAATTGGTGGCGGCTAAAAAAAAAAAAAGGTGCTGCACACGCTTTAGCGGCGGTGCATTAAAAGTAGTATTCCCTCTAAACATTTCACCTTTTGCTTTTTTCGGTCTTATTTTTCTTGCACCCATTCTCTCAATTTCAACAAAAACCTCTTTACGAATTTTTATTGTAGTTTTGTTTTTAGAGCAATTCACAAACTTGAGTGAAGAAGTTACTTTCTCCACTTTCAACTTTAAATTTTCAGGTTTTTCTGGCCATCAACATCTCTTTAGTTCTTTCCCCCCAAAACAATAAACATGGGTCGTTTCAAGACGCGCGCGAAGGCAGTGGATGTGACCAAAAGCCTTCTACAACCGACCAGCGTCACCGATCACATCGCAGTTCAAATTAGTCCGAACGTCGTCATTCAAGTAGCCGAGGAGGACCTTAGTCCGACGCAGGGCAGCGAGGCGGCTTTTGCGTTGCGCCGCGAAGGCAAGCTGGACACCACGATGAAGCTTTGTCTTAACTGGCGGCAGGGCAACTGCCACAACCACGCCGCCTGCTCCTTTGCGCACGTGGTGCGTTACTTTGGCGTGATGGGCGACCTGCCGAACCCCATGCCCTCTGGCCGCAGCAGCCTCTACGGCACCACGGCGAGCGGTGGCACCTACAGTAGCGTGGCGGCGGGCGCGTCCGGACTGCGTGGTGCGTCGAGCACAGCCGGCAGTGTCAACAATAACAATAGTAGCACGTCGTGGTCGCAGAAGCTGGCACCTCCGTCGTACTCGACGGCGGCGAATCGTGGTGGGCTGCCACGACCGGAAGATCGCAAGGCGGCTCTCCCCACACTACCCCTCACCACCGCCGGCACCTCAACCCCGACTACAGCTGCTCTCCCTGTCGCTGCTGCTGCTTCTGCTGCTGCCTCAGCCACCGCGGAGGCGAATGCGGTCACGCCACCTTCCTCTCCACCCACCACGGCGGCGCAAGCCACAGTGGGAGGCGAGGCCGCAATCGATGCCGCGCCGTCTGCCCGCTCGACAGCCTCTAATTACAACAACAACAATGCCTCGGCTGCAGGCACGGCGGAGATGGCAGAGACGGCAAAGGAAAAGACGGATGCGCCGCCCACGCCGGCGTCTACGGCGGCAGCCACGCCGAATGTGCGACCTGTTGCTGCTCCTCCTGTGGCGCTGCCAAACACAAACTCAAGCTCGACTGCGGCTGCTGCTGCTGCTGCTGCCGGGCCTGTCCCGCCAGCCGTGCTGTCTGGAGATGGACTACGCAGCATCCTCCTCTCCCTCTCCTCTGTTGTGGCGGCCAACGCGGCAGCAGCGAAGCCAACGGCGGCGGCCACAGCGCCTACGAGTGACGCAAAGTCCGATGGCGCAGCGGAGAAGGCGACGGCGGAAGCGGAGGTGAGAAGTTACAAAACACCGCACGCCTTCTTGACGCAGCAGGCAGCCGCACCGGCGCTGGATGCGCAGCGATACCCGTGGGCCTACCAGACCTACAGCACCATCGAGGAGGTGGTGGAGGCGGTGCTGGCGCGCGGCATTGGAGACTCTTACAAGGCAAGTAAGGAGGCGCACCACGTGTATCGCGAGTTGGCGATGCAGCGGCCGGCTTATAGCCGTCCCCCACCGTCAAAGCCACGCAGTGAGGCGGGACGTAGCCCCGACGCGGACTTTGGCGCGTTAGCTGCGCAGGCGATGAGCATGCAAGAGCGGCAGTTCTCGACGAACCCGGCCATGCGCTCGCCCTTTTCGCCGGGCTTGCGCGAGTACGTCGAAGCTTCCAGCCCGGCAGCGCGCCTCTTAAGCTATCTCGGTAGAAATGAAGAGAACTACGGACCTGCGCCGGGGCTAAACTACCACCAATTAATGAATATGTTCGATCCAGAGGAATAAAAACGTGCCTGGCGGAACCTCTCAGCTAATTGTTTTTAATATATATTTATTCCTTGAGTGGAGAGTGGCGAGGCGAGAATCACTTGGTAGCTTCAGAGAGTTTTGCTTTGTGTTGTCTGCGCACATTAAACAGCGAATTTGTTGTTTTTCCTTCTCTCTGTAGCTTTTACAGGTGGTCCTTCTTTTTGTTTCTGTGAGTGCCTTTTCTTTTGCATCTGTTTTCATCCCCTGCTTTCAAGCCGATTGTGTTGTTTTGACTGGTCGCAAATTGTACAGGGGCAGCGCATCCTGCTTTAATTCAGAATACTAACAAAGGTGCTCTGGCAAAAGTATTTAGCTGAGAGAATTGGTGAAAGCACAAAAGCAAGATATATTTTTCTCTTTTTCTTTGATATGCTTGACCAGTCATTCAATTTCCTTTACTTTTTTTTTCTTGAAGGAAAGAAAGGGTACGGCTTATTTCTTGCTTGAAATCAAAGTGCTGTTTGCTCTACTTGATGCGAGGACTGGGGAAAGGTTCCAGCATATGCCAGGCTCCTTCAGATATGCGAGTTTCCTGTGAGCTGAGAGAGTAATAAAAACAACAACAACAACAACAACAACACACACAAAAATAGAAGATTAAGACCGTGATTGAAAACCTTAATGCTTAAACTGTGTTTCTGCTGCTATCTCTAGGACGTCAAATTTACTAAAATGTACCCGTGGTAGCTACGCGCGAAACACACGGAAAGCCTGTCGTTGATCGCCAGTTTTTCGATGACAATTAGAGGCTTAGCGCAATTCCCTTCTGAGCGCGCAAGCTGGTAATAAGTGCATTTTCAGAATTAAGTGACTTTAGTTTGTACTTATACCTATGCGTCAATACAACCTTAGTCTCTTAATCTTTCTGTTCGCTTTTTTTTTTTTAGTCAGACATTAAAAAAAAAGCAGAAAAAAAGAATTTTGTCTGCTGCATCATCCGCACTTTCACAAATTAGTAAAGAAAATTTGCTTGTTACGGCGGCTTCAATGCTCTCCTTTCTTATCGAGAAATGCGGGGCAGAAGCGGCGGAGCTGCCGCAGCTAGTCAGGCTGAATCATCTCCTCTTAGAAGACGAAAAAGGAGGAGAGGCACCTACTCCAGCAGGTCCGCCCACCACAAGCATCAGCAGCCTACCAAGCAATAACGAAGCTGCCAACAACGCAGATGTGATTAATAACACCGTCAACGCCATCACTGAGCACGCTACAAAGCCGCAAGATCAGAGCATGCTTGGGTTTCTCTTAGACAGGTGTGCTACGACAGAGGAGAGGACGCAGTGTCCAGTGTTACAGCAGATGCGCGGCTGGCTGCTGCAGAAAAATGAGAAAAAAGAAGAGAAGTCCGACGGAGCAGTGCCAGTCAAAAACGTTGGCGTCTTCTCAAGCACCTCCTCCTCGCCCGCTGAGGAGCTGGTGAAAGGCACAGAGGTTGACAGCGCTCTTCCCAAGGCAAATGCGTTGCAGTCGGAAAACGTCGCCGCACCGCCTCCTTTTATGATGGACATTCCCATTCCTGTTCTTCCTGGCGTGGGCGATTGGAAGGGCTCCATCACGGTTTACACCTCTCCTCCACCTCTCGCATCGCCACCACCGCCGGCTGCCGTGGTAAAACCAACAACATCCGCAACAGACGCATTGGCCGTGTCGAACGAAGGTGCGCCACAGAATCCACCAGGTGCCCTTGAAAACGAAGAAGAGACACGCACTGGGCCTGCTGCAGAAGCGAACGGCGCGCGCGTTTCTTCGCCAGTGCAGTCGGCGATGGACGCAGCACGCAACGCGGCCGCGCAGCGCACCTCGCGGCCACGTCCATCCTCTGGGTCCGTCACGTTGCCAACTGCTGTGTCGTCTGCCGTTCCTCGACCGGAGCCGCCGCCGCCGCAAGCGCACCTCCCTCTCACAGCGGGCGTGCCGTCCTACGCAGGACGCATGCCGTGCCCTGCAAGTGAAGCGCTGGCGGTGCGCAACAGCGCGACGGTGCGGCTGCTGTCAGGGGTGGCGCCGTCGCGCAGCGCCTCGCGGCCTTCGTCCTCGCAACCGCCGGCGTCGCGGCCCATGTCTGGCTTCGCAAAGCGGTTTATGGCGGACTTGTACGATCGCGTGAGCACCCCTCGCGGCGCGGCGGCCACCTCCTCCGCTGCGGTGCCGCTGTCTCAGGGGCCGGCGTTTACGCACGCCATCGGCAGCGGTATTCGAGCAGCTCGCGAGCACCAACATCAGCAACAACAGCAACAACAACATCAGTATCAACACCAGACGCTGCCAGAGCCGCAGCGGCACGAGAGCGAGGGGAATGCGTACGCTTCTCACCTGGCACCGGCACCGCCGGCTGTCCGCCGCGCATCCGGCTCGGAGCCGCGCCAGCGCCGACCGTCTCTGAGGCGTCCATCCGCGGTAGGTCCCGCACCGTCTGTGGTTCTTCCTGG
>MDUD01006568.1:0-14630 GCA_002216565.1 Crithidia mellificae | reverse complement strand
CGCATCGACGACTGGTGTGCGCAGTACGCGGCTGACCTCACGGCCCAGCGTGCCCTTCTTGCACAGCACGGACACGCGGCGAGTGAGTTGGCGGCGGCGCAGACGGAGTGGGCTGCGCTGCGCGACACGGAACTAAAGGCCCACCGCGCCGAACTCGTTCGAGTGCGGCAGGACGCCGCAGGCAAGGTGGCGACGCTTGAGTTAAAAATAAATGCTGCACAGCAGCGGTGCACCGCGTTGCAAAGCGACCTTGACGCCGTACGCGCCGCGCAGGCGGCGGCGGTGGCAGCGGCGGAGGCCACCCTGCAGTCCAAAGTGGCGGCGGCCACGGCGGAGAGGGAGGCGCTGCTGAGCCGGCAGTGGCACCGCGTGCAGTCTGCACAGGCAGCTCAGACATCCGCGACAGTGGCGCTGCTGTGGTCGACGGCGTCGCAGCGCGAGGCGTGTGCGGTGGAGGAGGCAGCCGCACGCAGGGAGCTCTATCACAGCTGCGAGGCGGCGATGGCGCAGACTTCGCAGCGGGCACAGACGATGCAGCGTCATGCCAGTTCCATGAAGTTGTTATGGGCGACTCGTGCAACGCACGTGATGGAGAACGAGACCGCCGCCCGAGCACTGGTGATCGCAGAGGCGGAAGGAAAAATTGAAGTCTTACTTGCAGAAGAGGCCGGTGCTCGGGCGCAGCTACACCACACGCATCTGTGCAATGAACTAGAACGAAAGTTGGACGTTGCAGAGCGCAGGCTCTCCGAGGCAGAAGCGGAGCACCGCCAGCACAGGGAGCAACTTGCGACAGAGGTGCGTTTTGCCCAGCAGGAGCTGCAGGCAGCACAACGCAAAGCCTCCACTGCAGTTGCAGCTGCCCAGGCTGCGCATGACGACGCCGAGAGCATGCAGGCTGACTTGCGTGCGTTGAAAGCCGCCACCGCCGCCGCGGCGCAGCGCATTGAAGCGGCGGAGAGCGCCACCGAGAGCGCGTGCTGCTGCCCCATCTGCCTTCAGCTCCTTTACAAGCCCGTGGCGTGTGTCCCGTGCGGGCACGTCTACTGCGCAGGCTGCCTCCTCACGCACGGCCGCAACAAGGCCTTGTCGTCACGTACGGCCAACACGGCCACCACCGGTGCGCCTCCGTCGTCATCGTCTTCGTTGCCGCGTCGGGTCAGCGGCTTCGGTGCGGCTCGGGTCGAGGTGGAGGTGGCGCAGTGGATGGATGGGCTAACGACACCGCACGCGCGTCTCTTCTGTCCGGAGTGCGGCACGGCGAGCGTGTCAGCAGTGGTAGAGTTGCGCGCGGTCGGGGAGTTAACGGCAAAGTACGCGTACAAGAAGAGTGCGCTGATGGAGCTGATGCGCGACCTTGACGTGTGATGTGGCCTTTTTTCTCGCCTCATCCACGTGTCTGTAGACGTGGCTTCTTTTGCGCAATAAGGAGAAGAGCCAGTCTCACTTCTGTCTTGTGTGATGAAAACAAGCCGAAGCAGATGTACATTACAATTTTTCTTTCACTTGTTTTCAGCAGCTGCTAATAGAAAGACAGAAAGATATTTCAATGCTTTGACTTTTTGGACGTTACCAAAGTTTCTTTCCGCTCATCTTTAGGAGTAATTGAAGTGGCGCATCTCAGGCAGATTGACAGACAATGACACTGTTTCCTCAGCTCAACTTTTGGTGTGCAATTATCAACTTTCCAGAGGAGACGCACGTCACGCGTGAATGTTTCTATCTCAACGCAGTAAACATCTGTTAAGAGGAGGAACCTTTAACAATTCGTGTTGTAAAAGAACAAGTATAGCCACTGTACGTGTGTTCAAGTCTATCTTTCTCTCTTCGTTTAATGTCGTGACAACGCCACCATTACTATTTTCGCCTTCTTTTCAATCTTGTACATCTACAATTTTTTTCCTTCGTGTGATCGTGTCTTTATGCTATATATACGTTCGCTTTCATATCGCGCCCTCATTTATCAGAAATTTATTATTAGTACATACACTGCTACTATTTTTGCAGCGGATTTACAGAGAAACTCATATTTTTTGTTGTTGAATATCGAGTGCTTAACTGACCATTGCTTAAAGTCAACGCCTTGAAAGTTGCTTAAGCGCGCAACCCTCTTTTTTGTCTTGATATCGGTGTCAAAAACTTTATTTTGGTTCTTTATCATTTTTATTTGCATTCCATAACATATCGATACACACAAGAACAAAAACCGTAAAAGCGCTGGGTAAAGAAAAAAAACACGTTGCTGCAATTTTGCATTTTTTTTTTGTTATAACTCTGCTACGTGCTGCTGTGCCGCACGGTTTCCTGCTTTACAGTTGGCTTTTGTCTTTTTCTTTTGGCGAACGGTTTTTCAAAAACGTGACTACATAAACAGGAGAATAAAACCTAAAACGGCTAGCGTCTGCAAGAGAACACGACTTTGCCTTTTATGAACCAAAGTCTTTTTTTTCTCTCTGCACCGCTCTTGGTTTGATCTTTTTTCGGTTTTTACAACTTTCTGAAATTATTTGCGTCAGGTTATTATTGCTTTTGCTCTTTAACTTTTCTCCCAGCAGTCAGTCTAAAAATACATCGCTTTTATATCTTAGAAGCTGCTGTCATCACGCATTCTCTGGTTTTTGTTTTCTCCTTTTTTCTTCTTTGTTTGACCTGCCCTTGAGTTTCACGAGTGTATATATATATTTCTTTTTCTCTTTTCAGCATTCATCATTTCCACAGTCTATATAAGTGTGTTTTCTTGCCGCCACTACCTTTGCCTGATTTCAAGTTTTCATCATCGCGTTTTTGCTTTAGCTTGACTCATGAACCTTCTTAAACAAATTACGCGCGTCATGTCGCACGGCACCACAGCGGCTTCCACAGAGGCGACAGACGCTGCGTGGGAGGCGATGGACTCGCCTCTCTTTCGCCTCCCCACCTACCTCGCCCCGCAGCACTACGCCGTGGAGTTCCAGCCGAACACCACCTTCAACACCTTCGTGGGTGCGGTGTACATCACGCTGAAGCTGGTGGAGCCTCCGCCCGCCCCGGTGACACACGTCATTTTGCACACACTCGAGCTGACCTTGCACACGAGTGCGGTGCGTGCGTACATTCCGCACAAGGGGCAGACGGTGCTGAGCGAACCTCCAGCGCACCCGAGTCATCGCTATCGCACCGCCGTGCCTACAGGGTCTGCCTCCGCCTCTCCGCCGTGCTCGTCTGGTCAACTTCCTTTTAGCGAGACTGAAGGCCGGTACGCGCCGTGCCTGCGCCAGCGCCGCTCCATGGCCTCCGAGACAACTCAGCTGCTCTTTGACACGCCGCTGGCGAGTGCAGTCGGAGACGTTTTTGTGCTTCTCATTGAGCGCTTTGACGGCCACATCGACTGCAGCCCCAGCATGGTCGGTCTGTACCACTCGAGTCCTACCAACCCGGCAGTCATTAGCACCCACCTCGAGCCCACCCACGCACGCCGCCTCTTCCCTTGCTTCGATGAGCCGGCCATCCAGGCCACGTTCCAGCTATCCGTGGTGACCGACGCGTGCCTGACGGTGATTTCGAACACGGAGGTGGAGGCGGATGTGGGGCTGCCGATGCAGCCGTACTGCGGCAAAACAACACGGAGTGCTCCGATGCGTGTGGACGCGGACGCAGGCGATCCGACGCGCAGCCGCGCCACGCCCCAGCGGCGAAGAGGCGACGGTGAGCAGGAAGCTAAGGGAGAAGAGGATGCAGGAGAGGAAGAGGAAGGTGAAGAGGTGGAGAAGGGGGCAGATCACCGTACGGCAGCAGCACCGACATCGAGCCTCATTGCCGGTCAAAAATCAGATGACCAGGCATGGCAAAGTCCGGCACTGTCGCCGTCCGCGACGCCAACTGCACTGGCACGCCCTTCCTCTGCTTTCGCTGGAACACATGCTACTAATCATCCAACACCTTCTTCGTCTTCCACCCCCGCGGCCCCAGTAGCGGCGTCGCCGTTTCACTGCGTCCGATTTCAAACAACGCCACCCATGCACACGTGCATCATCGGTTTCCACGTCGGCCGCTACACTATCCTGGAGCAGCGTACGCGGTTGTCTCGCGTGTTGTGCCGCGTGGTGCTGCCGCACACGGAGCCGAGCAGCAGTGGGTGGTTCGCGCTGGACCTCGCCACCAAGGCGCTCGACTTCTTCGAGGAGTTTTTCAACGTGCGGCTGCCGCTGCGGAAGCTGGACGTGGTAGCGATGGAGCGTTTCGCCGTGCTAGGGATGGAAAACTGGGGCCTCATCAATCTGCACAAGGACTACCTTATCGTAACCGGGACGACCCCGCTGGAGCGCCGCCAGCGCATTACGCGGCTTATTGGCCACGAGACGTGCCACCAGTGGTTCGGCAACTGGATCTCCATCGAGTGGTGGAATAACTTGTGGCTGAAGGAGGGCATGTGCCGCTACCTGGAGTACTTCTTCGTGAACGCCATCTTCCCCAGCTGGGGCTTGTGGAACGAATTCTTGTCGGTGATCATGAACGACGCCCTGCTGGCGGATGCAGACCCGAGCGAGACGCACCCTGTGGATTGCTGCAACTCGGCGCCCCGCCGCATCTACGACTCCTTCGACACGATCAGCTACGGCAAAGGGGCGTGCGTGCTGCGCATGATGTTCAGCATCATTGGCACCGAGTGGCTAAAGCGCGCAACCCACCTGCTCATGACGCGCTTCGCCAACCGTTCCTTCAACGCCAAAGACTTAGGTGATTGCATCGTGCAAACCGCCGACGCGCGGAGCAGCAGGGATGCGCAGGTGCAGCACGCGAAAGCCATCAGCTACGCCCTGCAGATGGTCGACGCGGTGAGCCACCCGTACCTGTACATTCAGCAGTTCCCCGGGGAAGGGTACAACATCACACAGTACGTCGCCCCCAGCAAGCAGCACGGCCTACTGGTGGAGTATCTGCGGAGTCAGCGCAGCAAGGCCGGCGCACCGGTGATTGACCTCTTTTCAAACCCCGCCCACCTCTCGTTTGAGTGGAAGCCGGAGGAGACGCTGACGCGCGTGTCGACAGCCTTCGCCGTCCCGCTGCGTTCCGCGCAGTGGCACCGCGGTGGCCACGGCAGCGTGCGCCTCATCTTCATCGAAGACGCCGAACACTTCGTGCCGTTGTCGAGCGCCGTCTCCTCGCCCTCCACCAGCGTGCACGGTGGTACGGGTGGTGGTGGCGCCTTGTCAGCGGAGGTGTCCACCTCCAGCCCACTCCCGTACCACCGCGCAGCCACCTCGCCTACTGGGATGGGCAAGTCGAGCGAGCACGATGCCCCGACCTCGCCAATCTCCGTCTTTCAGCAGGTGTGCTACTTCAACCATGGAGGGGGCGGCTTCTACCAGTGCGACTACGACGCGGCGACGTGGCGGCAGCTTTTCGAGTTCGTCGCCGCCTTCGCGGATGAGGACCGCATGGTCATCACGCTTCACTTCATCAACACGGCCAAGGCGCAGCTCGGGCACCAACCCGACACCCTCGGCGACCGCTGCACCCTGTACTTCGAGTGGCTGCTGAAGCTAACGAGCACACCGGGGGCGATGAACTCGTACCTGTGGGACATCGTCACACGCTCCCTGACGCACCTGGTGCTGCTCGTCCAGCAGTACTACTGCCAGTCCATGGTGAAGGCCTTCGTGAATGGGCTCTACATGCCACTGCAAAAGCGCTGCGTGCTCTCCTTCTTTGCTCAGGAAAAGACGGTTTCTTTTCAGAGCTCCATTCACCTGTCCCGCCACCTGGTGCTGAGCATCTTGCAGCTGCTGTGCCTCTGCGAAAACCCGGAGGTGATGGACGAGGCGGAGGAAACAGCGCAGTGGGCTCTGGCACGCGTTGCCCCCGGGCCGCACCCGGACTCGCCGTACTACCCCGGTGCTTCACCCAACAACAACAACAACAACAACAACGCGAACAATGGTGGTGGAGGCAGCAGCAGTGGTGGCAACTCCACCACGGCGAGTGGGTGCGCCACGGCAACCGCCGCACCGCTCACCGCAGACACGCTGAGTAGCGCCAACAACACCAACTATGTGAACAACAGCAGCCACAATCAAAACTTTACATCACCGCACTCGAGCGGGCAACGCTCCACGGCCCCGTCACCGCTGGCCACGGCGCCGCTCGGGGCTCCGGCGCGGCGCTCCTCGCAGGTGGAGCTCGGCAGCGGGGGCAACCTGCCAGGCCAACACAGCTCCCCCGGTGGAGCCGCCATCGGACCCAAGTCGTCCCCCGTGAAGGTGGTGCAGGCCTCGGGCCATCTCTTGACAAACAGCTTCGCCAGCTCCGCCTCGCGTGCGCTGCCCACGCCGCAGCTCGCCTGCACCCCGCACGGCGCAACCACCAACAACGCCAACAACAACACCGACTACGCCACGGGTGGCGGCAGCGTGAACGCAAACCTCTTCAACTCCTTTGGCGGGCCACCGAGTGCGATGGACTGGGCGGGTGTACGCAACAACAGCATCGCCAGCTACCCGTACCAGCGGGCGGCGGAGCTAAACCTGGCTGATGCAAGTCACATGAAAGCAGGTGAGATTGCGCTGGCGCACCTCGCCTCGCAGGGCCGCATGGAGCACTGGGCTGCCGCCGCGGCGGTGGCAGCGGAAATTTTAGAAATTGAGCGCGACGAGCTGCAGCGGGTGTGTGGCAGCGTGGTGGTGCCTTTCATCCGCCTTAGCGGCCTTGACCGCAACAGCCGCGACGACTACTTGCGGCTGGTGCTGCCGGCGGTCTTCCTTCTGGATCGAGAGCACTGCTTCCCTTTTATGGCCGCTGTGTTTCAAAATTTGTCTTTCCTGTCCGCCGCCGCGGTGGAGGCGCTCTACCGCAACTCGCGCTTCTTGACCTACCTCATCGCCACCGGCTTGCTGGGCAACCGCCGTGTTCTCAACTACGTGCTGACCTGCGGAGCCGAGATCTGCAGTAACGGCTTTGTGATCGCGCAGCTGAAGGCTCTCGCGCAGGGCACCGCGAACCTCCACAGCACCAACAGCGGCAACACGACGCACCTCAACGGCAACCACAACGGCGACAGCACCGCGGCCACCCCAGATGCCTCGTCCGTCAGCAGCAGTGTGGAGATGTACAAAGGCGTCGAGTTTGCGGACACCATGGCAGGCGCCGCGAGCTCGGCGACGCTGGCAGGTCGCAGCACGGCCCCCTCCACCGCGCCGTCCTCGCAACAGAGTTCGCTCTGCACGAGTGCCTCCGCGAGCGCCGCCACGGCCAGCTCGGAGCGCAGTACGCTGCGGGTGCAGTCACCTGCCGTGGCGACGGCGTTGGACATGATGGAGGCGAATTGCGTGTGGATGGACTACTGCTGCTGGCACTACGACAACTTCTTACGCGAGCAGCGGCAGCGGCAGGTGTGGCGGCCCACGCGCAGCGAGGAGAACTCCTCCATGCAGATGTCCGCACCGGCCGGTGATGAGATGGACGAGGTACAGGAGACGTTTGGCGGCGTGAGCATTTAAAGCGCAGTTGTGTGGGAGTGAGAATTGCGAGAAGCTTTGTTCTTCTCGCAAACTCTCCCGTACTCGTGTTACAGTGCAGCACAACGTTGCTGTTGATGTGCGCAACTTTCGTATTTTTTTTTTAATGCTTCAAGCGAGCGCCTTAATCTGATTAAGAGGAAAACATGTCATGTGGTAGATGGAGGCCTTGCCAAGTAGGGAAAACAAGGTGGGCGTGATTAAAACTATAAAAAACGACAACATAACGTAAAGATAGCCGCCGAAAGTGAGACACTTGGCTCACTGCTGTGTAATTAAAACAACAATCCTATAGGGAAAAAAACAATTTTGAGTACTTTATATTAATTTGTCTATGCTTGTTGATGCATAAGCCCGTTAAATTTCTTTTTACATTAGATAAGTTTTCACCTTTCAAAGTTAATTAATTGCCTAAGTGCCTAAAGAATCTTTTACAGCGATGTTTTTTCGTTTTTCTCTCTGTTTTAAAGGCACGCTGCGTGGCATGCATAGGTGCGCTCGCGCAGGATGAAATGCGTGTTCGTGTTCGTGTTCGTTTGTGTGTGTAGGTATGGGCGCGTCTAAGAGTTAAAATGCAACATCGACGCAGTCACGAGAGCATGATGTCAGTCTTTACCAGTGCTCTCAAGTACTACGGCAGAAACAGGGCAATAGGCAAATCGTGAAGTAGCGCAAATGCGTTGTGCGCGACATCTTGTATTATTAGACGGCGCTATATAGATATATTTTTTTGCAGTTGTGCAGCACGTGCAAATGTTTTTTTTTTTTTAGAGCTGCTGCCGATGTTCTGGTGGCGCAAGCTTTTCTGCTTCAGCGAATTACGAGTACCAAAAAAAAATTCAATTATGAATTCACTTTTTCTGCGGACAGTGTTGCTAAAAGAAAGTTGAATGGTCAGATTAAAGCAAAAAATGGTGCCTTATCAGAAGCAATAGACCCACCTATAAGGTGATCAGCTGCGTAGTAGCGCAGTCGCCACATAAACTATTACAAAGATTTGTCAAAGCTATGCGTCTTGGCCTGTGTGGTTTTTTTTTCCTGCACAGGTTCTAACAGATGTTCTTTTGCTTCTCGGCAGCTATGCTTTTGTAAACTCATCGTCTTTCTCGTCCTTTCTCTTATTCTCATTTCTCCTTGCACCAACCCATACCGACTCCACGCTTTGTTTGACAACAATCCTCTTTCACTTTCTGGTAGAATTGATTTAGCTGCCAGTATCTGGCCGCTGAGTTGCATTCTCGCCTCCCCCTTCTACTCTCACCTTTTTGTTTTCACTCGCATTATAGTTTGCGCGTTTCATTTACTTTTACAGCTCCCGAAAGAGATTCACAGTTTTTGCCTCTGAAAAAAGGAAATAGTTTCAGTGTGTTGTTGTTCCACGTAACCGTAACACACCGCAGCAAATACCCCTCTTGACTTTTTTTACACACAAGTACTTGGTTTTCTATCACTTAGATTTTAATCCTTTCTTCTAACCTTTTTTTTTCAAATTTTGCGTCACGCCTCAGCGACCATGTTGCGTCTTGCCTCTGAGCCGCAGAGGAAGAAAGCACCAAAGGTGCCGGAGTGCAGTCGGATGCTCTTTGGACTCGCCCTGGTGCTGACGCTGCTCTCGGAGGGGATGATGAACACGCAGTACACCGCCCTCAGCACCATCATCACGGCCAACACCGACCCCACTGCGCTGCAGCAGCTGGCCACGTTCGCCGCCATGGAGGACGTCGCGGAGGAGGAGCAGCTGGACTGGGGCAGCAGCGGCCGGCTCGTGCGCACGCCCACAAACACAATCGTGAAGCCGCGTAACGCCGGCACGCCGGAGCCTACGAAGCTGCACCCTGCCTCCTCGTCGTCTTCGAGCCACTCTCGCACAAACTCGCTCGAGCTGCACAGCGACGGGCTGTCGAAGTCGTTGACGGAGGCCGGCAGCAGCGGCAGCAGCCACGGCCCCACCACACCGGCCGAGTCGTGCGCGGCGTCGTCGCTGGCCTCCTCGCGGCGCCGGCCGCACCGTCGCCACCGTCGCAGCGGGGCCGCCTCCTCCGTGAGCGACGCGCTGTCGGACGGCGCGACCACCGTCTCCGGTGATGTGGTGGCGGAGTTGACGGCAGCGGTGGGTCAGCAGCCCGTGCACAGCTACCCGATGTGGACGCAGTTTCACGTGATGGAGGTGGCGTACAGCACCAACGCGAACAACTTTGTGCACCTGACGGAGCGCTTTGTGCAGTATCAGCAGATGTTTCCGATCGTGTACCGGTGTGAGCTGACGAAGGTGGCGTGCCCGGCGGAGGCGGAGCTGCTGGCGACGCCGCGCAGCGGGCTGGCCGCCTCGAGCCACTGGGCCTGCGGGCACTGCGGAAAGAAGCATGAGGCCGTGCGTGAAAGCTGCCTGCGCTGCCGCAGCCCCGGGCCGTACGCGAAACTTTTTGTGGGCCAGGCACTAAAAGAGATGGACTGCGCGGAGAGCCTCGTGCGTTTTCTGCACGCCACCCACCCAGAGGTGCAGCTGCATCGCGTGGAATGCCACCACGACACACACGCCGGTGGCGTGGGCCGCGGCAAGGGCTGCGCCTCCCTCTACGTCGCCCGCGAGGACGCCGCGGCGCTGCAGCAGAAGTTGCACCACAACGCCTTTTTTGATGTGGATGACGACACCGGGGCTGTGGTGGCCTACTACGTCTACCCGGAGCAGCAACAGTGGCTGAGCGGGTTTGTGCAGGTGCGAAATGAGAGGATGGAACAGCGCCCCCTCTTTCTGCCGCTGGCGCCGCTGGTGGTGGAGGAGAGCACCGGTGCGGCGTCAGGCGGCGGCGCGGTGCCGTCGAAGAAGTTGAGCCGCCCTCACGGCCGCCCGCAGGACCGCGGCAATTTTGGGCTGGCTCCAGCTCCGGCGGTGCGCTAAGGAGCAAACGGATATGAGGTTGAACAGGTGTTTGCCCCTGGCAGCAACTTAAAGCTATGCCTCTTTTTTCATGTTTTCTTTTTCCAAGAAAACCGTTTCTTTTTGTTACATCTCTTTGTTCTCTTTCGTGTTTTCGATATCTGTCCTTTTTTTTTGTCACCACTGCATCCCTCAGTTTTTGTGTGCCAGTGGTGCTCTTTGTCATTCCTATATAAAAAACGCTTCTTTTTATTTTCTTTCTCATTTTTCCCCCTTTTTTACCTTTCGCGCTTGCTTTAATTCTTTTTTTTTTGCATACTTTTAGCACATGTAGCCACATCAGCGTTTGAGAGAAGGGCAAATAGCAGCGTGAAGAAAAGAATGTACTGGCTGACATTTTACATTTTGCTGTTTTTTTTTTGTGTGTGCAGACGCTTGCTTCGAGTGAATGTTTGGTGAGTTGACTCTGCGCTGCACGTGTTTTGTGAAAATGAGCCGCTGTTGCTTTTCGTGCTTTTGTCAATTATAATCTCTCACGTTGACCTAGGTAGCAAATCAGTTTTTTTTTATATCTCTCCTTTATTTTATCGCGCGCTCTTGTTTCTCATTATAATTTAATTCGAGTTGTTGAGTGTTCTCCGTTTATTGTTCTTTTTTCACCACTGTTGTTCATGAAACGTCCTTTCTAACGTTTCTTTTGATATCTTCGTTTTCTCCCGCGCGTGCAACCAATACTTGCTTTGCTCAGGCTGAGTTTCCACGAGAAACTTAGCAAAAACTGTTTTTTCTGAAATTTTTTCCGATGAGTCTTCTTTTTTTTTTCTCCTGCGTCTTGGGTGACAGGTGTTACCCATATCTTCGAGTTACTTGTGGTCTCTACAATACTCATCAATGCGTAGCGGAGATGAGCAGCTCTTGAAATACAGAGGGTACAGGCGTACGCTGCATGCACATACCATAGAAAGTGGAAGCTAAGCAGTGCATTCTACTCGCGTACCCGTGCTCTACCGTTCCATTGCCACGGGAGTAGTTGATAACTCACACGAAGAGACAAAAGCCAGAAAAAAAAAAAGAAGATGTGACGAAGCGAGAATTGAGTGATAGAGCATTATGGTAGTGTTGATTTTAATATCTAGAAATTGCAAAGAAATGAGTTTATGGTAAAATCTGTAAAACTAGCACGCTGCGAGGAAGCATGCTGAAAATCAAATTGAGTAGTTCAAACGTTGTTAAAATATATTATAAGAGCTACGAAGTATGAATGGGCTAACAAACAATCCCTTCCTTTTATCAATTCAACTATCTCATTTGGAGATGCGTCCGGTACACAGTGGAAAGAAATGCTTGATGACGTAGCGAGACTTTTCAGAAGCAGAAGTTCCGTTCTCATCCTGCGATGCAGATGCGTTTTCAAATATCCTAACATATCGATCTTCTTTTTTGTTCCCTCCATGTCCGTATCTTTGAATTTGTGTGAGTAATATTTGTCTATTATTATCCCTGCGGCCCCTTCAACGCATTTGCACCAATTTTTTACTTCACACAACTCTAAACACACCGCTATTTCATGCGCTGTGTTCCGCTTTTACGCCGACCCTTTCACAAACTTTCCACCCGTACGCAGTTTTCAAACTCTGTTCTCTCTCACATGTCCGCACTTGACAAGTCAACGCCTGCGGCGCCTGCGGCGGCTGCTGCGGAGGCGGCCACCACCGAGGTAGAGAAGACCACGGCGAACAAGGACTACTACTTCGACTCCTACAGCCACTACGGCATCCACATGGAGATGCTGAAGGACTACCACCGCACCACGAGCTACCGCGATGCGATGTGGCGCAACGGCTACATGTTCAAGGACAAGGTGGTGCTGGACGTGGGCTGCGGCACCGGCATTCTCTCCATGTTTGCCGCCCGCGCCGGGGCACGCAAGGTGATCGGAATTGACTGCAGCAGTGTGGCCATCCAGGCTCGCCAGATTGTACAGGACAACGGTTTCGGCGACGTCATCACTATTATCCAAGGCAAGGTGGAGGAGCTGGAGCTGGACGAGAAGGTGGACATCATCATTAGTGAGTGGATGGGCTACTTTTTGCTGTACGAATCCATGCTCAACACGGTGCTCTACGCGCGTGACCGCTGGGGCTCCGACGACGTGAAGATTCTGCCCGACCACGCCAACATGTACGCGTGCGGCATTACCGACCCGCAGTACGTGGATCAGAAGTTTGAGGTGTGGCGCAACGTGAGTGGCTTGGACTACTCTTACTTCAAGCGCCTCAGCTACATTGAGCCGCTCATCGACACGGTGCAGCCGGAGCAGATCATCACCGACATCGTGCCCTTCTTCTCCTTCGACATCAACAAGGTGAAGGAGGAGGAGCTATCCTTCACAAGCACCTTCTCCCTGCAGGCGGAGCAGGCGGACATGGTCCACGCCATCTCCGTCCACTTCGACACGCCCTTCTACGCCGGACACGACCCCGTGGTGCTCAACACGTCTCCGCTGGTGCCGCCGACGCACTGGCGTCAGACGGTGCTCTACCTCTTCCATCCCATGATGATGAAGCGCGGCGAGAAGGCGAACTTTACGATGAAGTGCGTGCCCAACCCAGGCAACCCGCGCGACCTTGACATCGCCTTGCGCATCGACTTCGACGGTGAGCTGCAGGCCTGCCATTACGACCAGGACTTCCGCCTGCGGTAAATACGATTTTAGTGCGGAACTTTAAAGGAGTGAGAAAACAATCAGTTTATCTTTCAGGGAGAGGTGTGACTGTGCCCGCTTTGTTGTTTTAATTTGTTGGTCGAGGGCTTATAATTTTTGCACAGAAACATGCAGAGACGTTTCTTGACGCTGGCTCTTTTTTTTCCCTTTTAAGTATCATCGAGTTTTTCCTAATGATGAATTTTGAGACGAAAGCAAATCAAGCATCCTTTCTAGCGGTGTTCACGATTTGTGACAAACTGCATTTTTATCTTTTGCGTTTTAAGAAGGACTTGCTGTGTCATAATGGCGATAAATGTCGATTAAACAACCGCCGCGCTGCCAGTGAGATGTGCTATGAAAAAAGCGGCTTTGTTGGCAAACAATAATACTTTGTAGGTTTGATGGCGTTTGTTGAGTTGCAAATAGCGATAAATCGAATGAAGCTTCCTATAGCTGAGGAAGGCGTTCAGACAATGTTGAAGTCGCACATGTATTCTCTTGCACTGTTAATTAATCTACTTTATAAAGTTAATGGTCACGCACCGATGCGGTAAGATAAAAAAAAAACAAATTATCAGCTATAATAGATTGATATTCATGAAGAGAAAAAAGGTTTCTTGAAGTTGAATCAGCTTGCACTTCTTATAAACAGACAAGCACAGGAGCGAAAAAGCTCTGCGAAAAGCGCATGCTAAAGATTTGACTGTTCGAAAGAAAGATGTACTGCTTTTTGGGCCAAAACTAGCATACAAACCGAATGAACGGTCTCACTTCGAACGCGTACAAAAAATTCAGCCGAGCATCGGATTTACGTAGACAAAGACAAACTTTCATGCGGAATTCACCTCGCTTTTCAGTACGTACTCGAACAAAAGACGGATTAATTATTTCGCTGCGTTTTCCAAACCTAAGAGAATTACTCTCTCCCACTTTTTCTCTCTTCTGCTCCCCTTAAATATTTCTGTTTCATACCAAATCCCTGCAATTCCAGAGAATGCTAAAACCGTTGCAGCCTCACAGTACAGCTCACTTTCCTTTTTTTGCCACGCTACAGCAGTTCCACTTTGCCTGCTTCCGACTTAAGTGAAAATTGCGTCCCTAGTTTCTTTTACTCTGCAATTGCTGTTTAGCATTATTGTGTTTTTCAATCTCTTTTCGGTTGAGTTAGAGTAAATCTTTTTCCTTCTCCCTTCTTTTACGTCAGAGTCCATCGCATGTCTTTTGACGCCCACCGCGTCGGCGCTCTCTCCCACTCCCCGCCTCGCACTCCCCGCCGACCCACCGTCGGCCACATTTTATTTAGCACCGAAAACAGCTTCTCCGCCTCTCCCCCGTCACGCCGGATGCGCGGGGACACGGCACACACCACGACAAACCACAGCAGCAGCGCTAACAGCGGTCGCTTCGGCGGCGGCTCGGCTCCGGCCGCACCGTCACTTGCCGCCTCTCCCCGCGTCAATGCAGCGGGCCCTTCAGGCGCCTCTTCCGCCGCCGCAGCGGCAGTGACGAGTGGCGCATCGGCCGGGCAGCCGCGGGCGCGCAGCAAGGCAAC
>MDUD01006558.1:8557-21684 GCA_002216565.1 Crithidia mellificae | reverse complement strand
ATCTGCTGTGCTGCCAAACAAACAATCTGTACAGCTTTCGGTTTTGCCGCGTGCCTTCATTGCATTGGACACCACCGGTAACTCGAAAGCAATACACATATATACACTACTTGTCAGTTGCGTAGCCCTTTGATGTAGGCTATCCAACCACCTCTTCTTACTGTCACATACACAAACAAACAACTGTTTTTTTTTTTCGTTAAAACTCCTTCTTGTATACACACCCTCGTGAGAAAAGCAAACAAACAAACAACAACTGTCAACTATATTCTTGTCGTTGTTGTTTAAATTTCTCTGAAGCTGTTTCTCCTTGCAATCCTTTAAATTGCCGAAAGGATCCTAATTAAAGCTGGCATATATATTTATAAATATAAAGGACGGTGATTTTGCTGTCTTACCTTTAGCTCGCCTTTTTCAACTTTTCGACTTGTGTCTCTAGAGACCGAAGACTCTCAACAAGAGTCAACGTCTTTGATTTCTTCGTTAAACCGGCAAAGAAACGCTAGGAACTCTAAGAAGAAAAAAGAATGACGCTGAGGCTCTTCCGCTCACGTCTTGCCAAGGCAGCGGCGGTTGCGGTCGGTGTCCCAGTCATTGGCGCTGGCGGGCTCACCCTTTACGTCTCATACCGCAAGCGCACCCGCCCGCACGTGCGCATCCTCAAGCCCCTCGTCGACGAGTCTGGCAACCTCATTCTGGAAGGCCAGATCATCGCCTCGCCGCCGCGCACCGCCGTGTGCTGGCGCATCGTGCAGCTTGCCCTTATTTTTCTCCCCGTCGCCGCGCTTTACCTCATCATGTCACTCAAGCAGGCGTGGTACGACCGCTGGCTGGAGATGCTGCTGGCCGCCGTGCAGCGTGCCGGGCCGGTGTTCGTGAAGATTGGCCAGTGGAGCTGCACCCGCGAGGACCTTTTCGCGCCAGAGTTCCGCCGTGTCTTCAAGCGGCTGTACAATGAAGTGGACGTCCACGCCTACGAGGACACGCTGCGCATCCTTGGTGAGGAACTGCACGCCGACCCTTTCACCGTGTTCGAGACGATCCAGCCCAAGACGGTCGGGTCCGGCTCCATTGGGCAGGTGCACCTGGCCAAGCTGAAGAACTCGAGCCGCAAGGTGGTGGTAAAGGTGATGCACCCGCAGATTATTGAGACGATCGTGCTCGACTTCAACATTTTGAACAACATCGCCAAGAAGGTCGACAAGTGGTTCCCTAGCCTGGAGCGCTACCGTCTGCCGTCTCTCTCACTGGCCTTCTCGAGCCACCTCGCTGCCCAGCTGGACTTCCGCGTGGAGGCGCAAAACCTGGAGCAGTTCCGCGAGAACTTTAAGTCGGAGCACTACGTCGACTTCCCGGAGCCGCTCATGTCAACGCAGCGGATGCTGGTGGAGACTTTCTGCGACGGCCAGCCGGCCAACCCGGAGTTTCTGGCGTCGCTGCCGCCGCACGCGCGTGACGTGCTGGCCAACAAAGGCCTTAACGCGTGGTGTAAGATGCTGCTGCGGGACAACTTTATCCACGGTGACATGCACCCCGGCAACATTCTCATTGACTGCTCCGATCAACACGAGCCGAAGGTGACGATGATCGACGTTGGCCTCTGCCAGCAGCTGACCGACCACGAGAGCGAAGTGACGCATGACCTGATGGAGTCCTTCGTGCGCTGGAACCCGGTTCAGTGCGCGGATAGCCTGTTGGCGATGTCTGATCAACAGAAGTACGCCGACCCGGAGCTGTTCCGCAAGAACCTGACCGAACTCTTCAAGCACTTCCGCCCGTCCCGCAACGACGAAAATGCCGTCACGAACATCCTGCAGTCCATCTTTGAGAGCATCCGTGTCAACAACGTTCAGATGGATCCGCCGTACGTCTCGCTGCTCTTCGCGGTGCTTGTGCTCGAGTCTTTCATCATGAACCTCAACCCGGAGTTCAACATGGTGCGCCACACCGCGCCGTGGCTCGTCAGCGAGGGCCACCTCTCGAAGGGCGTCATCAAGAATGTCATCAAGACAAAGATTGACAACCTCAAGCGTGACTACGGTATTCTGACTGGCCGCATGGAGGACAGCATGCGGGAGGACTACGAGTCCAACAAGAACATCCGCATGAGCTCATGGTAAAGAGCTTAGTGCCTGGTGCTGTGTTCTACTTTTTTTTTGATGCCGGCTGTTGTGCGGCAGCGAGGTTTGTTCCTGACCTTAGTGTGTTTGACCTTTCCTTTTTCTCTCTCTTGGTCGCTAGCTCTACATCTATACGACTCTGTTTTATACATACACACAGTACCTCTACTTCTTTCTCTCGTCGATATCTGTGTTGTGTCATTGTAAATGCAATTTTTGATGGGCATTTTCAATTTTCTCTGTGTGTGTAACTTCAGGTTTTTGTAAGCTTCTAGAAACCAAAATAAACCTCAAGGTGCTTGTGGATTTTGATCGTGTATGCATTTAGCTGTGTTTTCTTCTACCCTCCGTTGTTTTTCGTTCCTTACAGATTTCTTTTCTAATGTTCACCTTATCTCTCAACTTCTGTGCTTGACTTCTTTATCATGAGACACCACGTTATCATTCTGCTCACCGTTTCTCTCTTTTTCTCTCTTTCCTTTTCATCTCCGCAAGGCAACGTAACTGTCGGAGAAGCTTTACCTGCTCTGACAGTGGCTTGCTTTGCATTTCATCTCAGCGAAGATGATGAGCGCTACGAGGTGTTCTCAGTCTGTGAGGTTGTTGACCCAATTGCTTAATTCCAACAAAATGGAGAACGGCTGTCGCCGGTACAAATGCAAATGGTCCTTTGAGGATCGTCTTTGACGCAGAGAAGTTTTTCAGTTGTGTGGTGTAATAGGCTGCTTGCGTAATAACGCGTATTAGGTCTGAACGGAAAGAGAACAGAAAACGGTATATTTATATTTTATTTTGAGGATGCTTGTTTCTTAGATTTGAGATTGTGTCCGCGAGGTAGTGTGACAGCACGTGCGCAACGCCGCACTGTCCATGAATTTCGCTTGTCACTGAGCTTGTGCCAGATTGTAGCAGGGTAGCTCGAGTGCGTGGTTTTCACTACATCTCTTTCTCTGCCATCTGTCTGGATCTCTTAATAGGAAATCAATCACGAGACGCGTATACCTACGAAGGCGCAAACACAAAAGTGTGCGCCATTTTTTTCCTGACAGTATCTTCTCCTTTTTGCGCAAAACAGGCTCAGCAAAACACACACACACACACACACACACACACACCAAAAAAATTGTTTTGCTAAAGGAACTTTAATAGTCAAGACATTTTTTTGTTGTTTTTTGCAGGATGTCTGCGTCGACGCGTCCTATGACGCTTGATGAGCTTTTCGGCACGCCTGACACCTCCGCCGCTCGCCCACCAGCATCCCACGCTGTCAATGTTAACACCGCCTCCACACCTGAAACATTTTTTGCACCACAGCCGGCTACGCCACAGAGTAGTGTTAGTGTTGACTTGTTCTCCGTTGCTGCCAACTCTCCTCAGCTGCGAGAAACGCCGCAACAGCCACGGCGCGACTTGTCACCGTCGCCGCCGGCCTCCGTAGTGCGGGTGCTGCGTGGTGGAGCTTCAGCGATGAGCCCGTGCGACTACAGCGAGAGTGATGAAAGCGCCACGTCGCGCTTTCGCGGGGTGCAGCGCGGCAACGTCGAGTACTCCGCCATCAGCGCGACGGTGTCGCGTGAGCCGACGCACGGCAGCTACTCGACCCCGGTGTCCGCGACATCCCGCACGAGTGTGTCGGGTGGCGACGTTGTCGCCTCCTACGCCACCTCTGCGATCAACCGCCTCACGAGCGGCCCAACACCGTCCGCCTCCGCCCTCTCAGACATGGCGGGCGACGACGCCGCAGCAGGAGCCGGCGCGGCAAGGACGGGGCCGTCGGAGGACGACGGGGCGAGCGCAGACGGCCTCTACAGCACGTTGGCTCTCCTGCGGCAGTTCCTCGCGGAGCGGCAGCGAATTGCGACGGAGAACACCACGGCTCAGCAAAAAAGTGCAGCAGGGGAGACGCCACGGCTGCCGCGGGCTGCGGCCTCACACGGCTCGCAGGTCTTCGATGCCCTCCGCAGCGCCCACCTCGTGCCCTCCGTCGTGCCGGCCGTCGCGGCGGCAGAGGCGAACGCAGAGGCCGCCGTCGCAGGCAAGCCGGAGCAGGGCCCGTACCTCATCGAGAGCACTCTCATGCGCGGAGCCACCATTGCAACAGTGCTGAAGCGGCAGCGGGCGGAGCGCCACGCCGCCTACGCCGCTGCGCATCCCTTTTTTCGCTCGCAGACGCCGCTGGCAGAGGCCACGCCGGCCGCTGCGCTGCCCACACGCCTGCCCACCGTGCTTGACATGCCTCTGGCTCTGCGTTGCTCTATGTGCCAGAGGCACGACGCGATGTGCAATCGCTGCCACCAGCGCTGGTCCAAACTGCAGGAGTCCTACAAGTACGAGGCCGCCGTCCGCTGCTACAGCACCCTAGACGTGAACCGACGCGGCAGCCTGGCGCTGCTGACGGCCGCCCTCGGCACGGGCAGCTTCCTGGAGATGATGTCCATCGCGGACGGGCTGACGTTGACGCAGACGCGTGTGCGGGTGGCACCATCGAGTCTGGAGCTGCTGCTGAACAGCTGCGGCCGGGTGCTGTCGACGACAATCGAGGACCGCCTTGCCCGCACCGAGGATGCGGCGCTGCCGTCGCGAGCGATGTGGCTGAAGGTGGCGCACGTGGGCTGTCTCTTTGGCCAGCGCGACGTGCTGCGGTCGCTGTGGCTGCGCTGCCGCGGCGGGTGCTCGTACGCGGCGCAGATCACGACAAACGGCCTGCACGCACTGGAGCTCCTCGCAGAACCTTACGAACCGGCACTGCAGGCCGTGATGAACCGCTGCGCCGCGCTGCGGGAGTACCTGCTGTGGGCACGCATCATGCAGTGCCTCGCCGTGCGGGCCGCCGTCGACGACGCCGAGGCGACGCAGCTGTGTGAGGAGCTGCGACAGACGGGCAGCTGGGTTGGCGTGTGGTCGGAAGCCCTGCTGGCGTACGTCAAGGGAGAGAAGGAGCGTTGTGCGGAGCTTTGCGATGAACTCCTTATTCTTGGCGCGGACGAGGAAATTGCCGGTGCAACGGCGAGACCGGAAGCGGCGGCGACGGCAACGCCTGCCACCGCCCTCTCCGCGGGGACGGACAGCGAGTCTGTCGTGTCTGCCGCCGCGCGCACCGACCCCGCACTCCGTGCCTCCACTGCAGTGTCGTTCACCTCCTCCGCCGCAACGCCGCCGCCGTCCAGCATGCCGACGCCAGCGCTCTCGCAAGCGAACCTCTCCACGGCAGCCACCGCCGCCGCTGCCACCTCCTTTGCGCTGCCCTCCAGTGCATCGACCAACTACCATAAGCACCACCACAACTCTGCCTCTCTTTCTTTAGCTTCTACCTCTGCCGCTGCGGTGTGTTTTTCTGTGCGTCCGGCGATGGATTTGAGCCGCATACGAGGGCTGAAGGAGCTCGCCATGCGACCGCCAGAGCCGTTGCCGCGGCTTGCGGCGTACGAGGAAGAAGCACCCACGACACCGGTGCGGGCCTTCGAAGCCGCCACGGAGGAATTGGTAAAAGATACAGCCGGCGTTGTGAAGGCGGGCAACGCAAATGGCGCCGTGGTGTCTTGTCTGCGCGTGCGCCGACTGCCCTTTGGCCTGGTGCGACGCATTCTCTCCTTCTGCGACGCTGCCGCGCTGGTGCACCTGCATGACGCCACCGCCATGCCTCTTCTGCGGTGGTTTACGCAGGCGCGTTTCAAGTGCCTGCCGCCGGCGCAGTGGACGCGGCTGCTAACGGCAAATGCCGGCTACGCCGCACTGCGCGACGCGGTGTGCAACTTTGTGCCGGCACCTGTCTTGTCACGCGAGGAGAGGGAGGCAGCACAGGCGTTTCCGTCGACATCGGCACTGCCACCGAACGAAGGTAGTGTGGACTGCGCTGCTCGCGCAAGGGAGATTGAACACAGCAACACCAACGAGACGCAGGCAGGGGACGCAGTGGCCATGGCGTGTGGCCCCTTCGAGGCACTGCGCGTGTCCGTCATCGACGTGGAGGATTTGGCGCACCTCACGGTGAAGGCCACCACGCTGTGCCACAAGACGGCGCAGGGCAGCATTGACGAAGACGCAGGCACCTCGCTCACGGTGGGGCAGTGGCTGCTGCGGAGTCTCTTTGGCCGCGCCACGTCTCTCGTCAACGAGTCCAAGTATCTGGTGGTGTCACGTGTCTGCCGACTTGCCGCTCAGAGTGGCACCGCAGCCAACGTGGGAAACAGCGATGTGTCGAAATGGGAGTGGGAGGTAGTTCGGCCGTGGGAGGTCGACATCAACGCGACGGTGCGGTGGTGCACCTACGTACAGCAGCACACGGAGGCGGCGAAGCTACTGTGACGGTTAAACATGGAGAACCTGCGAGGCTGCGGAGCAGCGCTCAATTCCATTTGCTTGCTTTCAATTCTTCTTTTTTCTTTATTGTGCGTGCATTTTCCGCTTTTACTTGTGTTATGGCCATTTTAATAAATTATCACCAGCGTCTCTTCTTTCCCATACTGGTGCCACAAACACACACAAACAAACAAACAAACAAGACAAGAAAACAGAAACGAAGCGAAATTGAGATTATTGCATGGATCAATGTCAACCGTGCGTTTTCCGCTTTCTGTTTCACAACGAATAGAAAGGCGAAGGTGACTACCGCACATCAAGAGATGTTCACACACATACATATGAAAGCAAGCCGCGAATCAATCTCACTAAAAAACACTTTATTCTCCTTTATCTTAAATCTTTTTCTTCTCGTGTCTCTCGTCTCTGCGCGTTGGCTTTTGCCACCTTCTAAGTTTTTTCCCTAACTGGTCGTAAGCTCAAAATTGTACGATCGGTGTATCCAGCATCCGCAGGCTCACAGTCAGATACTTCTTTGCTGCATCGACACGCGAAGAAAATCGACTTTGTGCACTGCTTACTCGTCTTCTTTATCCCACTCTCATAGCTGTCCGCAGTAGTTTTTTTTTTCCTCTCTTTCTGTTGCCCTTCATAATCTAAAAAAAACGCTCTTTTCCGTATTTTCTTGATTGCAGCACAATTTTCAGTTTTTTGCATTTCTTTCTTTTGTACCACTACCTTTTGATCAAAAAGAAAAGGTCTCCCTATACACAAACACCAAAGGCAAAAAAAACACCCTAACCAATTGTTTCTTTAACGTTCCAAGCCTCTTTTTGTACACTATTGCACAAGTAAATCCTTGTTGAATTTCATTTTCTTTCGTTCACTCTCAAATTGAATTCTAGCCTACGATTCGATAATCTTGTTTTGCTCTTCGTTTTGCTCAAATAAAGCAGCTTATTGTTTTTGGACGTATTTGGTACAATGATTGGCTCCACAACTGCGCGGGGGAATCTGTATATCCACCCTCACGCAGAGGAAGTAGAATTGCGTGTTGGTGCCCCCCTCGCCCCCATCTTCTCCACCACAGGTCGCCGCAACCAAATTCTGGGTTACGAGGAGGACGAGGCGACAAATGAGGTGGAGCAGCCCTCCACGGTGCCGAGTCCCGTGCGCGGTGGTGGTGCGAATGACGCTGCGGCGGGTGCTTCCCCACCGCAGAACCGGAGCTCGACGCACGCGGCCGGTCAAGGCGCCTCGAACGGCACAAGCCCTTCCGCACGCCGGGTGCGCTACCAATGCTACGACATGTACGGCTTCAGCGTCACCGCAGAGGAGAAGGCGGCCGAGGACTTTGCGCGGCACCACCACGAGTATCGCGAGAAGGACTTGGAGGACTGGGCCTACATCGTAGCGCATTGGAAGATGGCTGACCAGGCACGTGTAAAGCGGCTTTGCCGTCGTGGCATCCCGCAGCCACGGCGTAGTGAGGTCTGGCAGCGTCTGCTGCAGTCTTACGGCGTGAAGCAGCGCTACCCCGGGCTGTACTTCCGTCTCCGCGACCAGCCTCTCGCCTCGGAGAACTTGGCAGGCGTGATTGAGCGCGACCTCGACCGCACCTTTCCCACGCACCGGCTATTCGCGGAAGGCCCGAGCGGTCCTGGCCAGCAGATGCTGCGCAACATCCTCCGTGCCTACGCGAACTACAACACCAAAGTGGGCTACTGTCAGGGCATGGGCTTCCTCGCCGCGACACTCATCCTGCAAATCGAGGAGGAGGAGAACACGTTTTGGGCCTTTGTGGGGCTGATGGAGGGGAAGAAGTACCGAATGAACGACGTCTTCGCACCCGGCTTTCCAGAGCTGCAGAGCATCTTCTACGTCTTCGAAGGTCTCATGAAGAAGAAGCTTCCTTCCCTCTACAAGCACCTGCACGTCAAGTACCAGATACACCCGTCATTCTACTCCACGCACTGGTTCATGACGGTCTTTACCTACTACTTCAACTTTGGTTTGGTGTCCCGCATCTGGGACATGTTTTTGTGCGAAGGGTGGAAACCAGTTTATCGCATTGCGCTGGCGCTCATGAAGATCGAAGAGAAGAGCCTGCTGCGCCTCAGCTCGGAGACAGATCTGCTGCTTGCGTTGAAGGTTATTCAGGAAGCGAAGCGACCGGAAGAGCTGCTTAAGATTGCGTCGCAGATTAAGTTTCACACCACTAGCGTGAACAAGCTTACTGCTGAGTACAAGCAACAGCAGCGAGCTAATCAGAAGTGACACAGCTTTTTCCACATCTGCTGCTGCGAAAGAAGCTCTAAAAAAGCACAACGCCTTCAAAATTCTTTTTTAATTTTTTTTTGCGCATATTTATCATCCCGCTAATGCGAGTCTCCTTTTTTTTCTTTTGCTGGCAATGCTGAACTGAGACCACTGTTTCAGTTCAACACTGCTTTTGTTTGTCGTCGCCGTTTTTCTTTTCTCGTTTACCAACTGCTACTCACCTTAGTACGTCTTTTCTTTTGTTCTCTGCCCAAATGCAACTAATCGTTATTAATGACAATACGGCTATTTTGACGATGCCAAAAGAAACGCAGAAGCGCGCTGCAAATCAAGAGGATCAAACTCGTTCAATTTGTGTTTGCTTATCAGATCACTTCTCTAAACGACTTAAAGTATGAAAAGAAAAATAGTTTTACCACACTAGTTTGTCTCCGTTTCTTCCTTTCTGGCGNAAAGAAGGACGATGCCATCTACCGCGGCAGTGCTCTCAGCCACCTATAATTCAACTTACGTTACAAAAAAACTCTTTTTTTTACTTCTTCAATGATACCTTTTTTCTCTTCTCATTTTTGTGTCTTGCAGCTGTTTTCATTCATTAAAAAGTAGAAAAGCACTATCAAGAGGAAAATCGCACCGACCTAGCGTGCATTGCTGACACACGTAGAGCACATTTTTTTTTTTGTGCTTTAGTGCCTGAGAACCTTCATTTGAGCACGTGTTCACATATAGCATATTCTCACCATTTACCCCATCACTTTCTCTGTACATTTAAGAATCGTTTCTCCTTCTGTTTTCTAGCCTCCCGGCTGTAGCGTTTTCACTTTTCTGCCTTGCTGAACCATCGCTTTTGTTTGATATTTTCTGATCAAATTCTTTAGAACTCTTTTTCCTCTCTTTGTGTTGCTGGCTTCGTGAAATTTAGCAGCAACGCTGGGAAAAGGAAAAAAGAAGGAAGTCAACGTGAAACAATTAACCTAGCAAAATTCCGTGTACATTCAGCTCATAATGGACGACAGCTCCGCCTTTGTGACGGACGACATTGACGTCGTGCCGCAGTCGGACCTCGTCGAGAGCTCCTCGCTGCACATCTCCGTCCTGCGCGAAGACGGGGCCGGGCCGCAGCCCGCCGCGCCAACCAAAGCAGTCTCTGCAGGAGGCACAATCACCACCACCACTGCAAAGCTTGGCGGCAGCGGCGCTGCTGCTGCTGCCGGGGCGAATCGAGGCTTCTTGACCGCCGTGGCCGTGCCAGACTCCACGCACCTGGGCGAGTCGAACGCCAGCAACGGTGATGGCAATCACCAGCGCCGCCGCCGCAGCAGCAGCACTGGTGGTGGCCGTGACGGGTCATATTCGACCGCGGCCTCGGACAGAGTGGAGATGGTGTCTTCACCGCTGCAGATTGGCCCGGAGCCCGTTGGCGAGGTCCACCTCGGCCCCTCCAACACCTCCGTCACCTCCGTCGCCGCGTCGGTCTCCTCGCGGCACGCACCGCTGGTGCCGGAGAACCGCCACGTCGTGAAGGGCGCCGCGCTGCCGCAGCCGCTGCGCAAGAGTCAACTGCGCGCCGCCCCGACAGGGGGGAGCGACTCGGACACGGAGGAGGACGCAGGCGGGAATGCGAACGATAACGAGAACGGCAGCACGCAGGGCGGTGGCGGTGCTGGGGTGGCAAACGACAGCGTCCTCGACGCCGAGGAGCAGGAGGCGGAGCAGCAGTTCGTCGACGAGTTCGGCTTCGTGATCGACGAGGATGCGAAGGCGAAGGATGAGAAGTTCATTCGTCGCATTGACGGCAAGCAGGTAGTGCGGCGCGAGATTAAGTGGGCGAACATGGCGGCGGATTGGAACCGCACCAACACGAAGATGCACGCGAAGCTGAAGGAGCGCTGCCGCAAGGGCATCCCTAGCCGTTTCCGCGGTGTGGCCTGGCAGCTGCTCCTCGGCTCCTTTCATCAGCTCAACTCCGACGAAAACGCCGGCGTGTTCCTCGCTTTGCGGGACAAGAGACTGGCGGACAAGGAAATCGACGCGATCATCTCGCGCGATTTGGCCCGCACGTTCCCCAATCACGTCCTCTTTCAGGATGCTGGCGGCGCGGGGCAGACGTTTCTGCGCAACGTCCTCCACGCCTACGCCGGCAGTGACCCGGAAGTGGGCTACGTGCAGGGTATGGGCTTTCTTGTCGCGGCGCTGTCGACGCAGATGGGCGAGGAGGAGTCCTTCTGGGCCCTGCATGAGATGATGTTCAACGAGCGCTACAAGATGCGGGAGATGTTCCGCCCAGGCTTTCCGCTGCTGCAGCAGTTCTTCTACCAGCTAAAACGCCTGCTCGCACGGCTGCTGCCAAAGCTGTCAAAGCGTCTGGATGAGCTGGAGATCCAGCCCTCCTACTACGCCTCGCAGTGGTTCCTCACCCTCTTTGTGGCCCACTTCCCTTTCCGGGCGCTGCTGCGCATTTGGGACATTTTCTTCTCGGAGGGGTGGAAGATCATCTTCCGCACTGGCATTGCGCTGATGAAGTGGGAGGAGTCGCACCTCCTGTCGCTGCCGTTTGAGGAGATGCTGCCGGCGCTGAAGAGCCTGCAGGACAACAAGGATGCGCGCGAGCTGCTCCGCCGCGCGCACCGCATCAAGTTCAAGACAGCCGAGCTGAACCGCTACGGCGACGAGTACTGGGAGAAGATCGGTGTCATTCATCGCGATTAGACAAGCGCAGTGCAAAAACTGTATAGGGAGACTCAGAAACGAGTTCCTCTCGCTTTCTTATTTGTTATTCCCCTTGCGCTTCGCCAAATTATCTCTCAAGGTTCTTTCATGTATGCTCTTAATCCCTCTGCCCTATCTTACCTGAATGGGCTTCTTTTGCCTTTTGTCCTTGTCCATTGCGAATATGAAGGTTTTTCCTTTTTTTCACTTTCTCTACTTTTCCTTTTTGCTTTATCTCCATTTTGCGCATTGATTAGTATGTCTGCAGTTTGCTTTGCTTGTGGTCCACTACTGTTACACACACAAAAACGAAACGTGAATCAGATTTAAAAGACGCCGCTGATAACCGCGAGATAAAATGCACTTGAAGGAAAAGAAAAATGCGAAATGGTGAGGAGAATATAGCTAACGATTTTTTATAGCCAGCACGACCTGAAGAGAGACGATTTTGGGCATTTATGTCAGCAAAGGAGATGGAAGAAAATGATGCTTACGTTCCAAGTTGCAGGTGATGTGTGTTGGAGCTTCTTCTTATGCGCAGTCGAAGAAAACTATACAATTACGCATCCTTGCACATTTTTCATCCTGTCTCTTTCACTTCGACTTCGTTTTTCTCTTTAAATATATAGATTGGACCAAGTTGCTTGTTCAACGGTCTCTCAAACACCATTGGAGAAACAGGAAACGGTGACGCGCCTCAGCTGGTGGAAAGTGCCGCACACATCTACCAGGGCCATCGCAGCTACGCAGCTGAGAAGAGAATGCGTTTTCTCTCCATCGTTTCACTATAGAAGGAGGAGAAAAAGAAAAGGCTTTGTGAACGACTCTCGTTTACTCGTGTTCTTCTAGCATATGATGCAGATGCCATTAGAATCAACACGTCAGGAAGCAGGTCTTAGTGGTGCGCCACAGTCTTCTCGGCCACCTCCGCTGAGCGTAAATGATGCTGGCTTGACCCCGCAAGAGCTTTATGATTGCCTCACAGACGAGTGCCATGAGTACGACTGTATAATCGAAAAAGAGCGAGCCCATCTTGCAGCACTGATCTTGTCAAACACTTCTCATATTAACAGGACTTTGGCTAAGTGCAACTCCGCGTCTAGCATTGCATCAGACAGGGCGCGTCGAGAGGAGCTCGCTCTGTTAGATAATATTTCGGGCTTGGCGTTGAAGCTAAGCCTTGCCATGGAGAACCCGGTTGTTTCGGCTGCAGAGTTGCGTTTAGAGTGCCGAGGCTGTCGTGAAGCTGTGCAAGCCTTGACAAGCATGGCGCGTCCCCCCTATCCCATGTGAAAATAAAAAGGGATGTTCTACTTGCCGAAGATTGCACAGCCGCAACACACTGCGAACGATCAAACTCTTTCGCATCGCTTTCTCGATTTTAGAGCTCCAACCTAGCTGGATTATTTTATTCGATTTTTTTTTCCAATCTGCTTTCATGCTGCTTCTCATTACTTCAACCAAACCTCAATGCCTCTTAACTAGTATTTAAGAATTTGCAACTGCAAGGATCTTCTAGTTCTTAAAATAACTTTTCGTTCCTCTCTTTTTAGAGCAAATCAGCTTCTGCATACTCAGCAGTTTAGAGTCAATGTGTTGGTTCGCTGACGCTCTGAAGCTGGCTGCAAGGGCTGCAAAATGAGAAAAACAATTCTGGTGAAATGGTCGGAAAAAAAGAAGGTGTTTCTTTTGCTGGTCAAATTTAGTCTTCCGCTAGCC
>MDUD01006557.1:0-11205 GCA_002216565.1 Crithidia mellificae | reverse complement strand
GTCGTTGGCGCCGATGTGACGACGCCGCCACTTCGCCAGCGCCTTCTCGCGTGCCCGTTGCTGCCGCACCGCCTCGCGCGTCTGCTGCGTGGCCTGCCGCAGAGCTGCGCGCTCCTGGGCGGCGACGTCGAGGAGGCGGGCGCGGGCTTGTGCTGCCCGCCGCGCCGCCGCCCGCAGTGCGCTGCGCTGGTTGAACACCTCTTCGTCCACGTTCAGCCGCACCACCACCTCCGGGATGCCGCCCTCGTCGAAGAGGACGTCTAAGTCGCCGTCGGAGAACGGCGGGCAGATCATGACGTAGCCGAGTTTGTCGAAGGGGCGGAAGCGCGTGACACAGCTGGCGATGCGAAGGTACGACTCGCTCAGTCGCACCTGCTTCTCCTCTTCGTCCTCCGGCTCAAACTCGAGCTGCGCCTGCAGGGCTGCCTCCTTCTCCTCAGTCCAGTCCTCGTCGTCGTCTGCGCCGTCGACATCGTCCTCGGAGCCGGCGTCTTCGCGGGCCTCGCGCTCCTCCAGCCTCCGCTCGTGCTCCTCCAGCAGCCGCTCCGCCTCCGCCTTCTCCGCCAGCTTCTTCTTCTCCTCCTTCTCCCGATCGTGCACGCTCTCCAGCAGCGTGAAGGCACGCTTCAGATACGGGTTGGACTCCTTCGTGTCCGCCGGGATGTAGACCCCGCGCACCATGCCACCGCCAGGCGTCAGCGCCGCCTCCACGCACTCCTCGAAGAACTGGCGGTCGTAGACAAAGTAGGGCACCCGGTACGCCTCCTGCAGACCCGCGGCCATCGTCTTCTTGCCCGATTGCGTCACGCCGACGACCCACACACGCGGCGGTACGTCCTGCGGAGGCAGCTCGCCAACGTAGCGCTGCGGGCAGCGCGCAAAGGCGTCGCGGGCCTCCTCGCTGGCGAAGATGTAGAGCCCATCGATGTAGCGCAGGCAGAATTCTTGCCTACCGCGGACAAGGATGCCGCGGTCGTGCAGCGTGACGGGGCAGTAGTCCAGCCGCGAGCCAAATTGGTGCAAGAAGCGCCGCATCGGCTTCGCGAGGGGGTTGCGAGGGGCACGGGGCAAGGCCGGGGGCCGCGGTGAACCTTCCGGGTACAGCAGCGCCTCATCTTCCGCCGCCGCCTCTTCGTCGTCGTCTTCATCCTCGCCGCCGCCGCCGCCTTCTCCGTCCTCCTCGGCTTCACCCAAGGCCTCGTCCACGGCGTCCTCGGTGGCGGCGATGGCGAGCGGGTTCAGCTGGTGCAGCACGTCTGCCACCACCTCCGCCACGGCGGCGGTCTCGCTCACGGGGACGGAGTGAATCTCATGAGAAGAAGGGGCCCTTCCACCGCCGTTGTTATTGCTGCTGCCGCCATCCCCACCACCACCACTCCCTGCCTCTGCCCGCGCCGTTCGCCAATCGCCCTTTGCGGCTTTCTCGAAAATGCGCAAAATACGATCGAAGAGCGGGGCAGCACCACCTTGATTGCCACTGCGCTTGTGAGCACCACCACCAACCTCGGTGTTGTCGTTGTCGTTCTCCTCAGCCTCCTCCTCTGCTTCTGCCGCCCCTTCGCCGTCATCGGCGGACTCTCCCGCCAGCCCCGCTGCACCGCTGCCGCTGTCGGCGTAACGCAGTGCCACCACCGTCTCCGGCACGAGATGCTGCGCCGCGAGCTTCTGGATCAGATTGACATCCAGGTCCGCCGGCGTGAGCACCGTCACGAGCAGCGGTGCGCTGGCCGCCTTACGCTCCTTCGCGGCGTCGATAAGAAGCTGTTTCTCGTCGGCCACGCTCTGTGGGCCCTCCACCACCATCGCACGCGGCACGCGGCGCCGCCCACCCTCGCTGCCCTTGTGCGGCGGCTGCGGCTGCGGTGGCTGCGATGACTGCTGATTGGTGGGAATCGAAGGGTTGCGGCCAGCGGAGTCGGACAGCCGTTTCGCCTTCGGCTTCGACGGCTCCAGCTTGCCTTTGGGCTTCTTTGACTGTGCCTTGGCGGCCAGCTCCTGGCGCTCGTGGCGAGCTTTGCGAGCGGCGGCCTCGGCCTTGCGCCGCGACTCCTGCGCCGTTGCCCGGGCGTGCAGCAGTGCCTGCCGCGGCTCGAGCATCGTGGCGTACGCCGTGGCAGGAAAAGCCGTTAGACGGCACTGCACCGCCACATCACCGGCGATTTGCTGCAGCACCGCCGGCATCGCCTCCACAAGAGCGTCGTCGGCCAGCAGCAGCACCGTCTTCTGCTCGGGGAAGGCGTGGGCAAGGTAGCGGGTGGGAAAGTCCACAAAGGCGTCCCGCTTCTTGCGCGAGGCGAAGTAGTAGCAGCAGCCGCGGTAGACGCAGGCGTAGCAGGCGGCGCCTTCAATCAACACGCCGTCCACCGCCGCCGTTACAGGACAGAAGCGTTTCCAAACAGGCGACGTGCTCAGTCCCCGCTCCGCCAAAATTTCTTCCATCACGCGACAACGCTCTTCGTCTTCGGCCAGCGACGATGGACGGGCGTGTGTGCTGTCGTTGTCGCCGGCCGCACCAGCACCAGCCGATGTGGACCGGGTGACACTTCCGCTGTCCAGCCCTGCCGCTCCAGCCGCCGCCGCCTCGTCGCCTGGCACCTCCAAAGCTTCGGCAAGGTCGCAGGGGTGAAGGTCTAAGGCGTGCGTGATATACGCCACCACCTGCGCGCTGTCAGCGGACGCGATGGGGTCGACGGAAAGGTGCCGGCCGATAGACTTGGCCGCCTCCACGCTCTTGCGCCAGCACCCCGACCAGTCCTGATCTGTGAGAGGCGCAACGCCATCTCGCGCTTCTGCATCTGCGATGGTCACACCTGCCGCTTGCCTGCCCTTGTAAATGAGGGCGGAGAGACGCAGTTGCAATTCGGCGTTCTCGCGCGCTGCTTTCGCCTCTGGGGAAGCGTCCTCTGCGTCGTCCAAAGCGTCCTCGTTGACCGCACTGGCGGCGGTGGCGGCGGCATTCGCGGCCTCCTCCTCCTCCTCTGCGTTCAGTGCATCCAAGATCTCCTGCGCCTCGATTGCCTGTTGCCGCGCCGTCTCCAGCTCTGCCACCGCCGCCGCCTCCTTCTTTGGTCCGGCGCTCTCCAGCTCAACGAGGTGGGCCAAGAGCTTCTCGCAGTCCGCCCTCATCTGCTTTTTCTCCGCGGCGCGACGGCGCTTCTCGGCGTCTGCCAGAACGGCATCCCACGCGGCACCGCTGGCCGCAGCAGCCGTCGCGGCGCGCGTGGCTGCGTACTCTGCATAAACATCCGGTACCGCGCAAACAAGCTCGACGACGTGGTCAGGCCGCGCCTCTGCGACCAAATTAAGGGGACGCAGGTAGTGCTCCTCTATCGCATCCGTCGCCTCTGCACCAGTCGAGGTGATCGTGTCGCTGAAGACGTAGCCGCGGTACTGCACCCGCTGGCTTAGCATCGCCTCCCGCAAAAGCGTCACCTGCGCTGGCAGCGGCAGCGGCGTCTGATCCCGCAGGCATGCCTTGACCGTTTCGCGCACGGCACTGCGGCTCCCTGGCTGCAGCGCGGCCACCGCCAGCTCGAGCACGTCCAGGTGCACGCAGTGCAGCGTCTCGGCCAGCTCATGACCCACCGCGCTCTTCCCAATGCCCACAGGGCCCGTGAGGAGGATGCGTGGACTCGTGTGCCGGCGGTGGCGCTCGCTCTCCTGCTGCGCCACGCGCAGCTCATCCGGCAGGTACAGCTGCGTGGGGTCGATCAAATCACGCTGCCACGCCGGCAGCGTCACGTCTTCCGGGTGGAGAAAAAAGTCTGCCGCGTCAGCGCGGTCGGTCGCAGGGGCGGCGTTGACCGCCGGATTGCGTGTCAAAACACTCTCCGTGCGCTGCACCAGCAGTTGCAGGTAGGCGGCGGCGTCGCGGCGCTGTGCGTACACGGCGCACACCTCCTCGCACGCCAGCGCAAACTGCGGCACCGTAACGTTGCCCTGGGCGTCCTGGTAGCGGCGGTAGAGGTGGTCCGCCGCCGCGTTGGAGCGAGGGAGGTTGGTGTTGCGGAAGTGTATCGCGTAGAACCAGTGGAAGAAGATGCGGAACTGAGACTGGGAGAGGCCAGTGGCGGTGCGGTCGTCGAGGCAGCAGAGCTGCGAGAAGAGGTAGTCGTACACCGGCGGGTAAGCACGCGTCGGGGGCAGCGCGAAGTAGTCGGTGAAAGGAGCCTCGAGCTCGATGGCGGCGGTGGTGCGCTGCAGCGTCAGGACTTCTGCCGGGGGAAGGAGGTTGTGTGGGGCGTCATCGTTCACAATGCACTCAATCAACTCCACGTTGAAATCTTCCCAGACGGAGTTGCCACCGCTAAGCTGCGCCGCTTCCTCCTGCGCCGTCACGAGGTCGGGCAGCCAACGCGAGGGGACGCTGTTGAGAAAGGCAATAACGTCTGCTGCTGTGTAAGGTGCTGCGGTTGACGTTGCCTCGTCGTGCGGCGGGACACCTCCCTCGCCCAACTGAGCCAGGACGGAGTCCGCCGCTGCCTGCGCGTCGTCCGGCGTGGCGTTCGTGTGTATGGCGCAGTAGACACAGCCGATTAGCTGCTCCATGTCCGCGTGGGTCAGCTCCAGCGGCGCCGCTGGTGTGGTGGGACTTGTATGTACATCAGAGGACATCCTGTCCACTTGCTGCCCACCCTGCGGCTTGCTGTTGTTGCTGATTGTGTTGTTGTTGACATCGTCGTCTGCGTGGTCGACCTCCTCGACTAAGCCCGCTCGCTGGTTGTGTGTGACGTGCAGCGCGCGCCAGAGTTTCTCACGCACCTCTTCGAGGTAGGGTGAGGTGGCCACGGTGCTGCCGTCTCTCCCCAACGCGTGTGGAGCAGGCGAGCCCATCTCGTTATGTTTGCTTTGTTGTTGTTGTTCAGTCCCTGTTGTTATGAGTGTTGCCGCAATAGAATCCGAAAATGTTAATAAAATTCTGCAGTCGTTTGTATTGGTGAAGGAAAGAAGCCAGAGTTCTATTGGCCCCTTTATTACTATGCCAACACCTGCCTGCTTGACAAGGTAAATCAAACTTCTACGCGAGATTCACAGATACTGAATTCAGGAAAAAAAGGGTCAAGAAGCCTTAGAAGGAACAGAAATAGCGAAAAGAAAATAAAAAACATCTGTGCCAATCCAATCTTTTCGAAGTTGCTTTTCTAGACCGGAGCGCAAGTGACGTTTAACGCACTAAAAGCTCAAATGTTGCATCCTTATTCTGCGTTGTCTTCGTTCATGTCTTTTGTGGAAGACTCGCTGACTGAAGTCCAAGTTGCACATATATATTTCATAGTATTGTGAGCAGCGTAGCATTTGCTTATAATTATGCTTTTTAATTTTTTATAGTCGAATTTTTCGCAATAAAAAGAAGTCAATGAATTTTAATCTGCACGATCTCAAAAAGATGTATTTGTGAAAGGACTACTGCAAGGAACCTCAGAAAACTCGTGGCAAGTGCACCTGTGCGCAACCTATTTGCCTCTTCGTTCTACCACCACTGCTCACAAACACACACAGTAAAGAAAGAGAATAAGCGAAGAATAAAAAATCTTTTTTTTGTTGAGCGACGCGACACCGTTTCCGCGTCCCGCCTTACAGCGCAGCCGCACTACGCGTCCACGTCTGGAGGCTCGGGGATGTCAGCGCCTTGGATCCACTCGGCACGACGCAGCAGTTCAAACGCAGGCGCAAAGGCGTCTGTCGCTGCCGTCTCCGGCAGGCTCAGCGGGGGCTGCAGCACCGCCTCCCACAGCGCACGTGCGTCCATCCAGAGCTGAATCGTCATCTTGTCGCGGTCCGTCGCCGTCTCCATCGTCACCCTTTGCTGCTGCTGCTGCTGCTGTCCAGCCGCACCTTCGCCGCTGGCCTCCGCTGCCCCTCCACCCTCCTTGCGGCGACGCAGCTTCTCCCAGCTCTCCTCCGTCTTCTTCGCCGTAATCAGCGTCTCCCTCGCAAGAAGGACGAACTGGTGGACAATTGCGCGGAGCATCTCCACGACACTCTCGTCCCGCGCGGCTCCAGCAAAGCCGCACCGCTGCGCCTCCGCGGCGAACTGCTGTAGCGGCTGCAGTACCGGTGCCACGTACCACGACGCAGCCGACGGCATCGTCTTGCGAGTGTGCGAGTAGGCGGAGCGGACGGACTTCACGTTCTGCAGCGGGCCCATCGCGGCGTCGCTGACGTGCTGCACGAGGCTGGCGCGTGACTGCTGCACAAACTGCCCGCAGACGGTGCTGCTGGCGAACTCGATGACGTCCGTGACAAGAGCAGCGGTGCTGCGCTCCGACGCGGCGGTGGGAATCACAGGTGCCACCACAGCAGGTACGTTGTTGTTGTTGTTGTTGTTGTCCTTGGCGGTGCCAGATGCGTCCGCGGCGGTGTCAAGGCAATCGAGAATGAGGGGCAGCAGCTGGCTGGTCAAGAAGCTGCGTAAGGCGTGGGTGTCCGAAATGGCGAGCAGCAGCAGATCGTTCGCGGACGGGTCGGCACCACCGGCTGCCGCGGACGCCGCCCCGCCGTCAACGGTGTTGCCGCCTGCAGCGCCAGCGGACGCGTCCTCGCCTAAATTGCTCGCGGGCGAGTGCGCCGGCGACCGCGCAATCGCCTCCTGCACGCGCTGCAGCACGCGGTAGCAGCACGCCACCGTCTGGCGCAAGAAGCGCGGCGTGCAGAGGTACAGAAACACCGTCGGCGAAAAGAGGTGGAGCAGCTGCTGGTGCACAATGTAGAAGACGCGGAGATGGTAGTCGCCCTCACTGGATGACGGCAGGCGGTCTAGTGGCGAGGAGACGGACTGCAATGCCTTGTCCACCTCACTGACGCGCAACGCCGCGTAGACGTCGAGGTTCCACTTGTGGTTCCACAGCACCACGTCGGGTGATTGCCGCAGCGCCGCCAGCTCCTCGAGGTCGGCGCACGCCGCTTCCACCAGCGCCAACACGCCGTACGCCGCCTTGTACTTGACCTGAAAGTGGTTGGGGATGCCGACCTCGAACAGCGACGGCAGCTTCTTCACTAACGTCTCGCTGAGAATGGGCCACACAATCGTGGCGACGGGGTGCAGCGGTGCGCCGTAGCTCTCGCGCAGCAGCGGCAGCAAAGGGAGGTACTTGGTGCGCAGCACCGCCTTCATCTGTTCCAGCAAGGCCACGGTGCCCTCCGCGCTCTGACGAGCCTGCGTGGCCGCCTTCCACGACACAACTGCCTCCAGCGGGGGCCGCAGCACGGCGTTGCGAAAAACAGCGCAGAACTGCTCCCGCTCCCCTGCTTGGCTGTAGAGCGCAATCACGCGACCAAGCAGCTGCCGCGCCGCCGGCGACGGCGCACCCGCCGACGCACCGTTCTCCCCGGCTGCGGCAGCTTCCTCGGCGCTCGTGGCGGCACTTCCGTTGTTCCCCATTGCAGCGGCAGCGCCGCCTGCGTTCAGCCCCGACGTCAGCCGGCTCACGTGTACCAACACCACCTCCAACACACCCATCACCGCCTGCTCCGCCGCCGCAACGTAGCCGGCCATGTCGGCCTTTTCCTGCTGACGCGACGGCATCGGCACCAGCCGCTGGCTCACCTCCTTCAGCTCCTGAAAGAGCAGCACGACGTCCTCGAGAATGTCGAGGGAGGCGTCGGTGAGGCGAGTGCCAGGCGCGATGCTGTACGCATCCCTCTTATTACTTCCACTGTGTGCGTGCGCGCTGGTGCTATAACTTTTCCCGGCTGAGTCGTGCCCTGCGCCGCCGATGCTGGCACTTCCGCCGCCACCAGCGTGGGTGCTTGCCGTTGCACCTCCAATGGACGCCCGCGACGGGGACGCATCCACGGTGATGTGCAGCAGCTGCGCGAGGTCGTCCAGCTGGTAGGCGATGGTTTCGTAGACGACCACGCCGCGCAAGTAGACGGCGTCGAAGTTGCGCTCCATCTCCGCCGCGCAGGCCGCCTCCACCTTTGTCTTTACCCCCTGCGACGTCGTGGAGAGCTGCGCGACGGCGCCGGACAACTTCTCCATCGCAACGGCGAGCGGGCGCTCCATGTAGGACAGCTCATCCCGCATCCCTACGAGGTGGCCCGACACGTTCACGAAGGCGGTGTGCACGTCGGTGTTGACGCAGGCAGCGATCTTGTCCTCCAGGTACTGCGCGTAGGAGTGCAGGTCTTGTGAGAGGACCGGCAGCGGCACGCCGTGCTGCACCTTGCCGTTTACAAAGGTCAAAGGGTCGTAGGTGGAGTAGTGGCGGTGGCGCCGGCTGCCGCGGTGCGCGCCACGCCGCGATGAAGATGCCGCCGCAGCAGCAGCCGTAACACCGCTGTGCTTGTCGCCGGTGCGCAGGCCCGACGGGGACGTCAACGAGACTTCGCTGCTGCTGCGGCTGGACGGCGTTGACGAAGAGTAGGAAGAAGAAGACGAGGAGGAGGAGCTGCCATTCGCGGCCTTCTCGTCCACGACAATGCCAAATTCGTGTTCGGCAAAACACAGCTGGATGAGCTGTAGTTGCTGCTTCAGCAACTCCGGGTCCGTCTCTGTCTCTGGTGCGTTGTTTGTCGAGGACGGTGCTGCCTGATAAGAGTCCAGAGGAGCGACCTCGTTGTGTGAGGCACCGGAAGTGGGTGCCTGCTCAGCTGCGGTGACCCTGGGGGCAGGCGCAGCAGCCTGTTGCGGCTCCAAGGCTGCGGCGGTGCCGTTCGCCACTTGGCTCATCGTGGAGACTGATCAAAATAAAAAACGTTAATTTTAGCAGCCAAACAAACCAGTTTGTGCTGTCAAAAAGAAACCCAAGGAAAGCCAGTAATGCAAAAGAAAACAAGAGAACAATGTGACTAAGCTATCAAACACTGCAGGTTCAACAATGGAAAAAGGAGATAACAACGTTAACCTTTATTAGAAGAGAGCGAAACAAATGTTTGAAGAAAGGCGGAACGTGGTTGATTAAAGATAATAGTGTGAAAGTAGTATGCACTTCACCAACCTTTGGAACAGAATATGTTAATGCACTGTATTTTTTTTATTATTATTTCAATTGCCTTAAGCTTTGGCATGACTTCTAATGTTTTGTGCTTTTTTTGTTGCTAAAAGTTCTCAAAATATTAAAGCAGCTGTGTCAAACCCTTCTCGTCTTTGTTTATTTAAATCACGATTACTCCTGGTTCCAATTCCCTTCTCACAATTCTGTAAACTATTTCTTGTATTTATTTATTTTTTGTAACAAATGTGGATATCTCAAAAAAAAGTACGCGAAAGAAACCAGAAAATCACCAACAACTCGCAGCCCCTGCTGGACTGCCCCTCACTAAAGCACGCGCACAACCAGCGCAAAAAGACAACTGTACTTGTGCTCTAGGAACGATTGATCTACATCTATTAATCCCTGTGGCCGCCCACCTGCACTTGCGCAGCAGCCTTGATCTTCTCCATGTGCCGCCGCCGCGCCTCACCCGAGTCGACGTCTGCCTGAAAAGCCTCGCGGGCCTCGTGGTGGCGTACTTCGCGTAGCCACGTCAGATTGCCCTCCACCTTTTCCTCGCTGCGCGGCTCGTAGACGGCGTTGCCGAATTGCCAGTCGAGGTGGTGGCTGCGCTCCCACTCCCGCACCACGGCGTCGCGGTTGTCCGTCGGCAGCGCGTGGACGTAGCCGAGCTGCGGCTGCAGTGGATGTGCCCGCATAACCGCCCGTGCCGCCTCGGTGACCTCGTGGCTCTCCGCCGGCCGCGCCACCGTCACGTGGATCAGGACAAAGTCAATGATATTCGCCACGCTCTTCAGCTCTGCGCGGTCCTCGGAGGTGGGCACGAGGCGGAAAACGCCCTCCACCACCTGGTCCAGCACCCGCTCTCGCAGCGTCTCCTCCTCAAAGACAAAGTTTTCAATAATGCGGCGCTCCGGCAGTGCCGTCAGCGGCTTCCCCTCAAAGTCCAGTCGCCGCAGCTCGTACCCGTCACGCTGCGTCTCGGCAAAGATGACCTCCGTCAGCTTGTCCATCAGGTAGCTCGTGATCTCGTCATTGTCCATGCTGAGCACCACCTCGGCAAACTCATCATCCCAGGCGGGTGGGCGAATGCCGCGCGCCGTCGGCGCCACGTAGTCGTCCGGCGCCACGTTGGGCAGCCACGGGTACTGCGTGTGCCACCACTTCCACGCGAAGGCGGACGTGCCGCGAGTGAGGCCGACGCCTTCAGGGTTGAAGCGCTCCACGTGCGGCTGTGGGCGGTGCGAGTGGGACTGGTCCCACTTCCCGATGCCCTGCGCCTCCCGCTGCCAGCGGTTTAGCTCCTTGTACTTCTGCATGTGAGGGCGGCTGCGACGGAGCACGTTCTTGTGCTGTGACTTCAGCACCACCACGGTGCGTTGCAGCATTGTGATGAGTGAAGCGAATAAGGAAGAGAAAAGAAAATAAACTTTCCTGTTTGCTAGTGCCACCTTCACAGGCGAAGTGACTTTGTTCGCAAAGCCGTTTGCTCAAGATTCGAGCACTGCAGCTTAAGAAACATTTATGTGTAACCGGTGAAAAAGGATGAGTGCGTATTGGAAAAATAAGAAAACGAGAAGTCAAAAGAAAGAGAAAAGAAATGGAGGTTAAAAGAAAAAGCAGAGGGCCGATAAAGAACAAAGAGGGAAACGTCAAATGCACAATTTATCCTTTCGTGAAGCATCAACAAGGAACAAAAAAGACAGCTGTTTCGTTCAAATAGCTCAAACAAAGTTTCTTGATACGCAGAGAACTGGTAAGCTCAAAAAGTGATAAATTAATCTTTGTGCGCGAAATGAACAAAACAGTCAATTCTCTTTTTTTCATTTCTGCGTTGCGTAGTTGTTGCCTAAAGCCGTGGAAGAGCGACGTGAGTCCGCTCCTTAATGTTGCTTCAACATGTTCACCGTTACCATTCGTGATAATCATGTTCTCTTATTATTTTTTTATATAGCGTAGCCAGCTGTAGAAAAGAAACAGCGTGCTTGATGGAGAAGCTAAAAAGGTTCTTAGTTAGGAAACGAAATAGGGAAACTACGTAATTTTGGCGCCGGGAAGCGAACGACCGGGAAGGATCGAGAGAATTAAAAAGGGGAAAAGAAGAAAAAAAAAACATAGAATGAAAAAAACATCAACTGAACCCAAAAAAAAGGTGGGAAAAAGAAGAAAAAAAAGAATTAACTGCTTGCGGAAATTACCTGAGCAGTATAAGCATTTGATGAGAGCACGGGGAATCGCGCAATGATGTCACACACGTACAGACTTGCCA
>MDUD01006556.1:0-10104 GCA_002216565.1 Crithidia mellificae | reverse complement strand
CTTCAAATACTCATCACTTTTCTTTTACATCCTCTAAACACGAAGCCGCACAAAGAAAAAAAAAAGTTTTTTTTTTCTAGCTTTGCCGCCACGCGCGCCGTTGTGGAAATAAAAGGCCACAAAATCCTTACAATTTCTTTTTCTTACCTTGAAGCCAACTGATTGCTGTGTTATTATTTTTATCAAAGATTTTTCTAGTGAAGCAAGACAACTTGCCATGAAAGTCAGCGGTCGTTCTGGCAAAGCAGCACCATCGCCGCCACCAGCTCCCGGTGCCGCGGTAAAAGCTCCGAAATCTACAGCCAAATCAAGACAATCAAACGAAAACAAGAGCGCCACGCGTCAAGCTGCCGTTTCTCATGCCGCCAAAGCCGCAGCCACCACTCCAGCGCACGACTTAGACGATGCAAGCTTAGCCGATTTCACGCGATGGAACGAGACCGCGATGGAGGCGCTGCGGGCTGGCGACGGGGCCACAAGTCGTCGCATCCTCACGTCCCTTCTGCCGGAGCTGCGTGAGCGCTTAGCCTTAGCCACCAAAGCGGCTTCTTCAAAGGGTCGCGCCGCTTCAGATGCGGCGGCAACGGTGGTCTTGCAGTCGTGGCAGCTTGTGTACGCGCTGACGCTGAACAACTACGGGTGTCAGCTCCGACGCGATGGGCAGAGTGACGCGGCCTTGCAGCAGTTTCTCACCGCGCGCGATGTGGAGACGGCCGTGTTCGGCAAACCGTCCTGCTCCACGATGCTGAACCTCTCTGCGGTGCTGCTCAGTCGCGGCGAGGTAAAGGCGGCGCTCGCGATTGCGACGGAGTGCGCGGCCGCCGCACAGGACGGCGAGCCGGTGCTCTTCATCACGGCTCTGCACAATCTAGCGGTGGCGCTGGGCCAGCAGCCAGGTGAGCGGCGCCGCAGTGCGGCCCTGCCGACGATGTTGCAGGCCCTTCGGGAGGCCCAGGCCGCCCTGGGCGAGTCGCACCCCACGACGAAGATGTTGAAGGAGAAGTGTGGGCTGACGTCGCAGTGGATCCACCCCACCCCGCCCACGGCGACGCTGCCGCAGCCGGAGAGCGTCGTCACCGCCCCAGGCGGACAAAAGTCGTACGCGCCGCAGCCGCACTCCCCTGCACTGGCGGCCCCGTTGGTGTCGTTCTCGTCCGCGTCGAACCGCGACGAGTCCACGCAAGCTGCGGGGTCGGAACAGGAAATGTCACCGCAGGAGCGTGCCCGCGCCGCGCTGTACACACTAAACTTCGGTGCTCCGCCCAAAGCGCATCAGAGTGCACGCCGTGTCGAAGCGCAGGTCAAGGACACGGCTGACTCGAAAGGGTTAGATGACGGCCGGCGTGCGACTCCACTTCAGGACTACCACACGCAGCAGAGTCCTTCGCCGGATTCATGGGAGCGCCTCTCCGAGAAGAGCAGCGGATCCAAAGCATCGCCCACGCGTCTCCCTCCACTCGGCAACCCAAGCAAGGTGGGCGGAGCCCGCATTTCCAGCGGCAATACACCGTCCACGCACCATCCATCCGGTGCCGCCTCTGCCGAGGATCGTGTCCATCGTGATAGCAACGCAGCCGTCTCGGTGGATCAGCTCTGCCTCGACTCCGCCCACCTGTCCACGGTGGAGTTTGGCACGCCGACGGAGGGTCCGGAAACGGTACTGCAGGAGGCGTTTCACCCGTCCGCGCTCAGCCTGAACCGCCACGGCGCCACCACGCTGCGGGATCTGTGCGGGGTGAACCAGAACGGCAGCGTGGTGTACCCGTCCTTCTTGCGATTTAGTGCGGAGTTGCCACCGGTCCCCTCGCGAACCGCAAGTGCAAACGCAAAGGCAAGCATGGGCAACGATAAGCCTTCTGCCGCCGCTGCGACGACAACAAATGGGCGGTTGCCGCAAGATGCCTTCTTCGCGACAGATGCTGTGCCCGTGTCGAACGTCAACGTGTTTGCGCAGACAACACCAGCAGACATGAAGCTGCCAAAACACGCTCGCACGGGCAGCGCGGGTAGTCAGCAGTTCAGCAACGCAAAGGGAGGAAAGTCGTCGACGTCTCTCTTCGCAACCGCACCAGCTGCGGTGTCTCCAAAGGATGCACACACCGTTGCTGCTACCTCCTCTGCACGACCCTCAAGCCCTGCGAAGGACAACTCGCATCCGCACAACCACCTTCACAACAACAGCAGTAACAACAACAGCAGCAGCACCAGTCGAAACACACAGCCCGCAGCTGCACGCCGCACCCTCTTTGGTCATTCAACTGCACACCCCAACGGCGGCTCAGCGAGCAGCGGGCGGTGGGCCGACCGCGCAGCTCAGCGTCAGGCGGACCTTGCAGAAGAGGAGGCGTACCGTCGGAAGCTGAAGGAGGCAGAGGCTGCGGAGGAGGCCGCGCACGCCTTTGAGCGCGGGCTCGCGAAGGTCAAGGCCCGCACGCAGGCACGTGCGGCACGTGTCATTCAGCGAGCGTGGCAGCAGTGGTGGACCTCGGTCGGCCAGCCGCGGCGGCATGTACAGCTGCAGCGCCTCGAGGAGTTGCAGCGGCGGCGCCGCGACCGCCTTGCGCTGTCCTCCGCCACGGGCAAGCGCGTGCCATCTGCCAAGTCGCGCACCGCACCTGCGGGGACGTCGGGATCTCCATTGTCCCCCACGCCGCTGCCGCACGGCCGTGTTGGCGGTCAGGTGATGCCGGCAGTTGTGGTGCGGTGCGGGCGAAGGTGGCTAGCGAAGACGGCGTGCGTGCGCTGCGCCGCACGGCTGACCCGCGCCCGCGTCGATGCCCGGTTATGCGAGGCCGACGTGTACCGTCGCGTGTGCAAATTGCAGGCGCTCTGGCGTGGTGCGCTGCAGCGGCAGCGCCTTCAGGCACGAGACAAGCAGCGCGGGACCTCCGTGGAAGGTCAGAGGGCGGAGGATGAGATGCGCGCGTACGCTGCGTTGGTTGTGCAGTGCGCCTTCCGCCGCCACGCTGCCCGCCGTGCGCGTCAACGCCTCTACGCGGCGCGGTACGATGCACCCGCGACGACGATACAGCAGTGGCTGCGAAGGACGTGGGCGGATCAGCAGCAGCGCGGCGTCGACGCGCCAACCTGGCGACGACGCAACGCGGCGGCCACCGACATCCAGCGCGTGTGGCGGGGCTACCAGGGGCGGGTCGCTTTCCGCATGCGTGAGCTGCGCCAGCGGATTGATCAGGCAACGCCGTACTCTCTCGCTATTGAGGGCGGCGAGACGGCAGCGCCGGCAATAGCTCCATCCAGTGTGGCGAAAAGCTCGAAAACCACTGAAGTGCCCTTCACGGATGGCCCTACCTCAACGCCGCCGCAAGAACCTGCCTCTGCTCCCACCGCCTCTCCCTCCGTTCCCTCTCACCCTCCGGAGAAGGCTGCCGCCGCAAACGCCGCTTACGAGGCCGCCTGTCTGCAGCGCGGCAGCGCCGTGCAAGACCTTCGCGACGCCGAGCGCGACCACTTTCACATTCCCCTCCACGTTGAGACGATGGCGTCCAAGGAGCGGGCGGCGTGGCAGGCTGCGGTGCGGCTGCGGCCCACCGACGTCGTGCGTCGCCGCGCTGAGCTCAACTCCACCATGGAAGCAGAGCAGACGTTCTTTGTGCGGCACCGTGCCGCACGTGTCATTCAACGGGCTTTTCGGGCGTGGCGGGCGATGCTGCAGGATGCGGCGCGGGACTCCGGCCTGCTGCGGTACGCACGCATGCGGTATCAGCAGCGGGAGCTCGGGGCGGCAGTGGCGCAGCAACAACGGGCCCGCGATGTGGACCGCGCCGTGCGGCTCTACGGCGACACAATTGCCCCCGTGCGGGAGGAGCGTGCGCGGGCGGCAGTTGCCCTCGCCGCGGCTGAGGGGGAACCTGAGGTTGTTGCCACTCCACGGGCAGCAGCCGCAGGAGCGATGGTGACGGCACCGGAGCTCGCGTTAATGAGTACTGTTGGACAGCCGTGCGAACAGACGAACCGGGCGCGGTGGCGTCGTGAGCAGGAGGCGCTGCTGCATCGCGATGAGCGGCTTCTGGCGCTGACTGCGCCGCACAACGCGGCGCATTTGCGCGAAGGTCCGGAGGAATGCGAAGCGCGGCTGGGCACGACGTACGAGCATCCGTACTACACACCGTACGTTAACGAGGAGCATCGTTGGACTCTTGGCATCGACTAGCTGCTGCTTGATGTATGACAAAAAAAAAAACATTTATTATATAAAGCATTGTTTTTTTCGTTTTAACTGCAGGGTTGCCGCTGTTGACAGAGCCAGAACCGCAAACTAAGAGATGGACAAAAATAGTGGCAAGCTGCATGCTTTCTGTCACAATTATGTATAATGATGTCGCGCAGTTTTTTTTTTTCTCTTCTTCGTGCAACGTATACTTTTTACCCCTCTTTATTTGCTGTTCGATGTACATTTATCCTTTTATTTTTTGGCAAGTGCTTTCCTTTGCAAGAACTAAACGTTTTCAAAGTAAAAAAAAAAAATAATAATAATGGCGGTATAATGTTAATGAGTGCTTCACGCAACAACGTCTGCAAACAGTGTTGAAAGTGGTTGTAGAAGTTTGGCGTTTTCTTTCATCTTGTTGACGTCATGACCCTAAAAAACACGTTAAGCGCTTTCTTTGCGGCTATCCCGTGTGTTCACTTTGCAGGAGCATCTCTCCTCTGCCAATACAATAAATTTCCTTTACTCTCCGCTCCCGACTCTTTTTCTCTTTTTCGAGATACATAGCTACACCTGAAAGGTACACACATTAGAATAAGAAAAGAGTAATCCTCCCGTTCTCTTGAGTACGTGTGTATTTGGCAGCTGACCAACATTGACGCTGTTTTTTAGCTCACCACGTAGTTCATTGTCAAAGACCTTACATTGTCCGCATTTACAAGAGCACCGGCAAGCACTCATACCATTGTGCATCTTTCAAGATTAATCAATTCTCTCAACAATAACGACCTTTTCTCATTTCGTTCGCCCTCTTTTCTTCCTCCCATTAATTGAGCCTTTGTTTCACCTGTTGCAACAAGAAGCTACGTTGTGACACAGACAATCAGCCGCTTTGTCACCGTCTTTCGTGCATTTTCTTTTTTTTTTAGCTCTTAGGTTCAAGGTGTAGAAAGCTAGTTTAGACAGAAGTTCATCCACATTTGTTTTTAATCTATAGATTTTTTTGTAATACAGCTTCTTCCTGGTGTTACTCAAAAAAAAGTAAAAATTTAATTGACTGCTAGCTCTCACTCAATCTGATCAAGAAAAAAAATAAGTGCCTTATTGAACGATCATCACTTGTCGAAAAAAAAAATCTCTTGTAGCTTTACTTTTTCAGCGCTTTTCACTTTTCTTTTCTCAGAGCTTGCTTTTTACTCTTCTTTGTATTATCAGCGACTAGAGAGCATTGACAAAATTTTAGTTTGACAGCAACATTGCCTTCTGTTTCGAGCTACCGTAAATTACGACTTCATTATCTTCATCAAAAAAAAAGTATAAGTTGGCGATTTTCTCCTTTGTTTCGACCGCAAAATGATCACCGATGCCGAGTTCTGGATCGAGACCCGCCGCAACATGAACGGCGGGGACTCTATTTTCAAGGGCATGCTCGCCCTCATCCACGCCCGGCAGACGGTGCTCGACTCGCACGTGACGACAACCGAGAAGGAGGAGTACAAGCTGACGTCGTGGGGCAAGAAGCACCGTGACGAGGCCAGCGGGCGTGCCTACGGCAACGACGAAAAGAAGGAGATGGAGCAGGCGGCGCGGCAAAAAGAAGCAGAGCTGAAGGACTCCGGCAAGCCGCTGGAGGCGAACAAAGCATTCTCCCTTGGCGAGCAGCCCGCCGACGCTCCGCAGTACGGCGTGGCGGCCAGCACGCTGCGTGTGCTGCAGCAGGTAATGATGTTCGCCGTCCCCATCTACGCTCTGCGCTACAATATTCCTGCCATGTCGATGAGCTGGAACACGAGCTGCTTCATTGACCGGCAGTCGAAGCAGCTCATTACGTTTGGTGCGGGGCACGGCGTGAAGGTGCCGCAGCACCTGCGCGGTCGCGGCTGCGTGGCCGGCGACGGCTTCTTTGCTATCTTGTCCAACCAGGATGAGGTGTGGTCCTCTGGCGGTTTGAAGGTGTCGAGCTCGTCGGTGGATGGCCCCACCGCGCTTGGCCGCGAGGACGCGATGACGGGCATCGCCGGCAAAACGTTGATGCTCGTGGGCCATGGGCAACGACTGGCCATCGTCACACGCGCCTTCACGGTGCGTCCGTTGTCGGCGCTGTCGAACCCGACGCGCTCCATCATCCCTGCCCGGCACGTCCGCTTTCTCGATCTGGGCTACGGCGAGGACTACTACATGGTGGGTACCGACTCCATCGTGTACAAGACGACGGCGTCCAAGCGGGCGGTGAGCACGCCACGCCGAGTCATGACGCTCTGCCGCACGCCGGTCTCGCGAGTGGCGAGCGGGACGGGCTTTCTTCTCATCATTGACCAGAACGGTCACTTGTACACCTTTGGCCGCAACAAGAAGGGGCAGCTGGGTAACGGTGAAATTCAGGACGCGCGGCGCAAGCCGCACTTTGTCGGCAAGTTGACGCAGCACTACTTTGTGCAGGTGGCGGCGGGCGACTGCCACTCGCTGGCCCTCGCCAGCAACGGCGTCGTGTACGGCGCCGGCAGCAACGAAAGCGGCCAGCTCGGCCTCGGCCGAGACACGAAGCAAGTGGTGAAGTTTACACCCATCCCGCTGGGCAACGGGGAACTGCGCTGCATCGGCATTGCCGCGGGGCCTGCGGGCAGCATGTTCTACTGCGACAACGGCCAGGTCTTCACCTGCGGCCTCAACGACAGCATGCAGCTGGGTCTTGACACAACGGAGAAGGTCGTGTGCGAGCCGACGGCCGTGGCGGTGCTGGCGGACGGCGTGGAGTCGTACACGATGGACTTCGGCGGCTTCCGCAGACCGGAGGGCGAGGAGCCGGTACCCTCACCCGAGGCCAGCATGGGACCCAGCGCGGCCGGCCCCTCACGTAATCTGAACAGCACGAACCTGAACAGCTCCACGATGCGGGTGAAGAATTCGTCGATTAGCCAGAACGCGACCGTGATCGACATCTCCGACTCGCCGGCGAACAACAACAACAACAGCGCCAATGGCGCAAACAACGCGGGGGGCGGGCTGACGAAGGTCGGGAGCAACAACGCAAGTGCGAACAACATCGCGGGTGCGACGGACAACGGCGGTGCAGCGGCGAACGGCGCGGCGGGAGCGACGGCTGGCAACGCGGATGGACAGGGCGGGAATGAGAACCACCAGCCTGTGGATGAGCCTGGCGACCATCCGGCACTGTCGAAGAGTGGCTCCAGCAAGCCGAAGTCGAGGCAGGGCGTGGGTGCGGGCAAGGACGGCGACAAAAAGTCAAAGGAGAAGGGGAAGTGCGGTTGCTGCACTGTAATGTAAGCGCAGAAACAGGCGAACGAGAGAAGAAGCGGAAAGAAGGCAGCTCATTTCTTGCCAACGTGAAAATGGCAAAAGATTTCAGTTTCTTGTAAAGTCCATCCTTTTCTTTGCCAAGCCTTGATGTTTGAGAACCTTGTCAGCACATGTGTTGGTTAGCGGCACTCTCTTGGCATTTGCAGGGTTCAGCAGTTAGCGAGTTTATGCGAGGCGCAAACGTCGTGTCTCAGCATCGATGCTCTTCAATGAGTTTGTTTGCTTTTATATTTTGTTTAGATTGCAGTTTTGTTTCTCACTTGCATCATTCCTTTTTGGTGAATTTGTCATGGTTTGCTTCCCATTTTGAGATGGCAAATTATGGTGTAGCTAATGGTGTTTTGTTTTTATTTCTTTTACTTGTGTCTCTTTTCTCTATTGTTCTTCTTTCACTTTTCATTGTCGTTGATGCGCTGCATTCGTGCGATTTGACGTGTCAGTAGCCGTGCTGTTCCGTTAGATCGGTCACGTACACGCACGCCGCCGCACCTTGTGATATTTTTTTATGAAGTGCTCCGTTGAGTACGCTGCGCGTCGATCTAACAATGGCTTTGTTGTTGTTATCCCTGTGCGACTCGTGTCACAACCTTCGATAAATTTTCGTTTTCCTCTTTGTATCCTTTTAGATTGTGAGGTTGTTGGCATATTTACTGTCGGAGCAGACGCTCAAAAAGGGAGAAAAAGAAAGATCGTCCCTCGGCAGGTTTGTTTCTATCTTACCATTGTTTCTACTTTTTGTCTTTCTTTCTTTTTTTTTATAGTCCAAATCTGTGTCAATATGATCAAGAGCTAGCGTGTGCGCAGCTAGGTGTAAAGGATGATGAAGCGGCCTACTAGGTCACCATTAGTCATCTGGTTGTAGAACAAGATTAAAATTGAAGTCTGTGTAACACAAAAAAAGCTCTTTCGTTTCATCGCATCCTGAGCTTTCAATTGATCTTTGACTACCGACTTCAACGTCATGCTCTTCCACTTTCCTTTTTTTTCTGCTTTTTTCTTTCTCTTACAATCAATTCAACAACCCATTTCATCTCACTCACCTCAGCGGTCAGTACATCGCTAAGTGCTCAGTGTTCAAAGCATTACGCGCATACACACACGTGTTTTTATTTTCTGATTGTCTGTTGGTTGTGACACTGTGACAATTTTAAACCTCTTCAACACTCTCTCCCCCAAAAAAGTTGCTTTTGACCAAAAAGAAATAAAGAAACGGAGCAATGTTGCGTTGCTCACGCCTGACGCGCACCGCGCTGCTGAGCGCCACCCTCATGCGCCGTGCCACCACCACCACTACCAACCCTGTCGCAACACCTCAGACGCCGAAGGACGTGTCTGCGGCAGAGAGCGCAAAGTCGGCGCCCGACGCCGCTTCAGCAGCGCACCCTGCAGCTGGCTTACTTCAGCACTCCAAGGAGGAGAGCAACGTGCCATCTCCCCACTTTGCGCCGGAGACGCTCTATCCACCGCACCCGCACCGGCAGCCGAAGTTTTTGTTCAAGGGTCGCCGTGGTAGCATTTCGCCCGAGTACTACTCCACCCGCAGTGCTGCCGGTCACCCGGATGCCGTGGCGGAGCTGCTGGGGGCGGGTCGTGATGACCCGGAGTGGATGTGGCTGAAGCTGCTGTGCTTTCTGTGCACCATGGCCACTTTTGGTACAACGTTGTACGGCTACTTCTTTGCGGAGCACGTGAAGTATTTCAAGGACGAGCCGTGGTCGCCGTTTACGTATTAGGCAACTGTTGTGAAAGAAAGCATGCGTACTATGTCGAAATCGCATCGGTTTTCCAAGTGAAACTAGTGACACTTGTTCTCGCAAGAAGAGAAATCTGGGTTTCAATCCCCTTTTTTCTAAAACATTGTCTTGACGTCGTAAAGGCATCCGCTTATGTTTGGTAGGTCAAGAAAAGTTGTTCAAGCTCCTTCTGCTCACTTTTTTGTTGTTGTTTCTGCAGATGGGCATTATCATTTGTACAACCATCATGTGTCGCTGACAGTTTTTTTGTCCTCGCTGGACTTCTGTTTTTTCTATGTTTTGGGTGGACTTCTTTGATTCACATAAGCTGCAAAACTGGTAAATATAATATATGTTTCTAACTGGAGCAGAATTGCTTTTTTGAAGTTCACTTCTTTTGAAGAAACAAAAGAAAATGAGCAGGACCTGCGTTATGATGCTCTTTCTTTTACTTTTGAAAAAGAAGCAGCCACTACGTAAAACCCTAGTTTTCATTCACGCCGACATTTCTGTAAGGGCTTATTGGCGCTAGGAATGCTCAACGCAAACATGTTGCATGCTTCGAACGCGCTTGTCTACTGAGGTTGCGTTGTTCGTTTGTTTTCCTTTACTCCTTCTCTTACCCCCCGGTCTTATTTCTGCTTTTAAGATGTAACGTTTTGTCGTGGACTTGCAGTTATGTGCATCGTGGGGTTGTAGTTTTGTGTCAAGTGTGTGTGGCCGCCTCTGTTTGAAGGAAATGGACTGGTTTTCGACGCGATGCATGATGATACAATTGAAAAAATCGATTTGTTCATATTCTGACGTCGTTTCTTCTTACCGGAAGGCGACGAGTGAACGAGCAACCTTCTTTTACATTGTAACTGATGTCGCAGTCTCATTTGA
>MDUD01006547.1:0-12139 GCA_002216565.1 Crithidia mellificae | reverse complement strand
GAAGATGCCGACCCGTTTCAAGAAGTGCCGTCACCAGCGTGGTTCGACGTTCTGCGGCTACGGTCGCGTTGGCAAGCACCGGAAGCATGAGTCTGGTCGCGGTAACGCTGGCGGTATGCACCACCACCGCATCAACTTCGACAAGTACCACCCCGGGTACTTCGGTAAGCTGGGCATGGACCACTACCACAAGAAGAAGAACCAGGAGTGGAAGCCGACGATCAACCTGAACAACCTGTCCCGCCTGATTGTTGCGGAGGAGGCCGCGAAGGCGCAGAAGGGCGGCTCCCTGCCCGTGGTGGACCTGCAGTCGAGCGGGTACGCGAAGCTGCTGGGCAACGGCCACATCCAGGTGCCGTGCATCGTGAAGGCGCGCTACGTGAGCAAGCTTGCGGACAAGAAGATCCGCAAGGCTGGCGGCGCCGTGGTGCTCCAGGCTTAARCGGTGTGCTCGTGTTCCTSTGTTCTCGGTCGACATGTCGCTGGGGATGTAGTCAAACATGCGTTTTACTGATTTAGTACTTCTTTTCTAGTTTTCACTTTACAAAAAAAAATGAATATTGAAAATTGTTGTGATTGTTGCCTTTATAATGGGAACATGTGCACGTGAAAAGGGCTCTTCAATTAGCATTGTGTGCCTGATCACTCCTGATATTTTGAACTGCGCTGTTGAAGGCTAGAAGGAAGGACGCATCCGTGTTCACACTTGGCAAGATTTCTTTTAATTCTTGCAAGAGTTGATTACACCAAAAAAGAATGAATCATCTTTTTACTCTTGTTCATAAATATAAAACGTTTTCAAGAACCATAAAGTCGCTATAAAGTAATTGCAATCCTCTCTTCTCCAGATTTGATACTTTTCTTATTTGTTACGCTCCACATTTTGACGGTTGCCTTTTGTAAGCTGCACCGCACTGCATTGTTTGCAAGACTTTGTTTGCAGGCAACTCTAATTCAGATTTTCTGTGCCAGTGTCTTTTGCGCTCAGACACGTACAAATACACACACAAACACACACGCACAAACATATACACGTACTCATACACACAAACAAAAAGTCGCACAACGATGAACTGGGGAGGAGCCATGTCGAGGGAACAAGCTGCTGAAGGCAATCTTAGAAATAGCATTACCTCTGACGTCGTATCAGCTGCCTCAACGGCGGACGTGTTGGACGAAGAAGCGGCCCTGGAGGTTTTTGCAGAGCTGCTGGATGTCCTTCGTCGCTCTTCTTCCTCTACGCTGGCGGACGCGCAGGGTAACGGTCTTTTTGCCTCAGCTGCTGACTTCTGCGTTGCTTCCTCGGCTCAGGTGCGACGATGGCAGCCCGCACTCAAAGCACTTTCTCATTCCATCCCTCTTAACGGCATGCTGGCAGAGACCCTCCTTGAGTGCGTAAACGGTGCGTTCGCCGAGCACATTTGCGCCTTTCAAACGACGCTGCAACAAGCGCATAAAAAGCGGCGCAGAGGTGTTAGAGAAGTGCAGCTGTCCACCACCGTGGTCAGTGATGCCCTCTCCACTTTGTGCGCTGCCTACGATCGCATTTTTCCGCTTCTGTGGCGCTGGTGTGCCGCGCTGGGTGTGCCGGGAGTTGCTGCGCTGTTTTCGGTACGTGTGCGGTGCGCGCTGTTGCAGGCGGACCTTATCTCAGGCGAGGAGCCGCGCCAGAAACAAGCCTTCTTCGCTTTTCTGCGGCAGCACGGGCGTGAGCTGCTGAGTCGTGGTCCTGAGTCACGCTGCAGTCGCAGCGGCAGCAGCGGTGACGCGAGTGAGGCAGAAATAGTGCACCACGGCAAACAGAAAACAAGCGCGGCAGGCTCCTCTTCTGGTGCGACGGTCACCGATCCCATCATTGTCTGCCTGCACCGTCTGACGCTGAGTGAGTCCAACGAGGTGAAGCAGCTATGGCGTTCTGTGCTGGAGGCACGCATTCGAGAGAAGCTTCGCGACCTGTCGGACGACTTCTCCACTCACTTCCTGCACGCGCAGATGGTCTGGTTGGAGCGGTGTGTTATGCCCTTTGTTGCGATGGTCCTGGACGGCAGCAGCGAGCAAAAACGCTACTTCTCAGACACAGAGGTTGGAGAGGAGAGCATCGGTGCCTGTGAGACGACGCGGCGTGGAGGAGGAGGGAGAGGACCTGCTGAGTTACCCTCACAGACCACGCAAGCAGAGCAGGAGGCGTGGGGTGCGGAGATGCGGCACCTTTTCCTCCGCAGCTACGCACGGCGTCGTCTGGACAGCTTCTGGGAGATTTTGTCCGACTACCCTGACTCCATTCCTGCCCTGGAGGACATGCACTACTGTCTGCAGGCAAACCCCGAGAGTGGCTTGAAGACGGAGCTGATGCACACAGTGCGCCGCCTCCTCTCCACCCGGCTGCACCGCGCCGGCACGCGGACGGAGGATATTCTGGCCATTTTAATCAACACGATCCACGCCTTCTGCGTGCTCTTTCCCCGCAACGAGCAGAACAGCGTCGTCTTTGCGGTGATCGCCGACACACTGGAGCACCTGCGGCGGCGCAAAGACTGCGTGACAGCCATTGTGCAGGCAGTCATGCAGCCTGGCAGCGCCATGCACGCAGCGGCCGCGGCCCCACCGCCGCAGCCCCCTTCACAGGGCATGTGGTCCTTCCACGACGCGAGTGGCAGGGATTGGCCAATGGGTAAAGATGGACATGACCCATCCGCGAGTGCTGCTGGTGCTGCTGGTGGCGGCGTGGACTTGTTCGATGGCCTCGGCGACAGCGCCGGGGGCTCTCGTGACGGCGAACTCTACCGCACGGGCTTGCGCGATCGCCCTGATGTACTGCGCGTCCTTCTCACCGCCATCCCGCGCCGCGCGCTGGTGGAGGAGTATCAGCACGTGCTGGCGGCCCAGCTACTGCAGAAGCCGATGCACGGCTTCGACACCACCCCGGAGGAGGAGGTGCTGGAGCGGTTAAAGCAGGTGTTCGGTGAGACGGTGCTGGACCGATGCGCGGTGATGGTGCGGGATTTGCAGATGTCGCGTCGCATTACGCAGCAGCTGCGCGAGCAACTCACCGTGCGCCAGCGCCGTGCCGTTGTGGGGCTTAACGGTGCGACTGCGGCGGCGGGGGCAGCGCTGGTGGTGCCACCCGCGTCGTGCAGCGTGTCGGTGCTGTCCATGACGACCTGGCCTCCGTTGGCGCAGTGCGCCGCCCTGCCACCCGGTGACGGCGTCACGGCGACGGCGACGGCGGCGGCGACAACGGCTGCTGCTAGTGGTGCTGGCGGCCCACCGCAGTACCGCCCCCACCCCTCTCTCCAGGCGGAGATGGACGCCCTCGCGGAGGCCTATAAGCGGCTGAAGGATAATCAGCGGCTGGCGTGGCTGCCGTCCCTTGGGCGAGTCGAGTTGGAGCTGACGCAGCTGGATCCGGCCAAGGGCAACGCCCCGGTGGTGGCCCTCCAGACCCTCTCCCTCTTTGACGCCTCCGTGGTGCTCTTTGTGAAGGAGATGTCGAGCAGCAAGCAGCCCGTCGCGCTGAGTGCGGTGGCGGCAGCGCTGGAGGTCACCGCGGACGTTCTCCGCCCTCACGTGCGTCGACTTTCCCCGGCGGTTCTGGTGACGCCGTCAGAGGAGACGGTGGCGATGCAGCTTGCTGTGGGGGCCTCGTCCGACTTTGTTTTTGCGGAGGACACGGCAGGCAGCGAGGCGGAGGCGAAGCCGGCCGGTTTGGCGCCGGAGCGAGTGAAGCTGATGGAGCGTATGGTGACGTCGCTGCTGAAAACGCGCGGACCGCAGGCCGGGACGGCGATTCACGCTAGCCTGAAGCTGCTGGCGAAATTCGAGGGCACCAACGCGGACTTGCTGGAGCTGCTGCAGTCATTCATCAAACGCGGTCTTGTTGTGCTGAACGACGCAAAGCTGTACGCTCTGCCGCCGAAGTAACATCAGAAAAAACAAGAAAGTAGCTACTTTTGCTAGATATATTTTATCCTTTCACCAGAACAGAATGCCTTTTTTTTTTATATGTCTTAGATTACCGAAGGCTACATCATAGACTTTTAAATACCGTTTCACACCGAACCGTGGAGAAGACAGTATTTCTTAACATCAAACCAATATCAACAGAGACACCAAAGGATGCGACATGCAACACAACAACAGACAGGTTTCATCAGAGACGAATATTGTGATATATATATGTTGATTATTCTGCCAATGTAAAGTAACTTTTAAGCGCTGTTATGAGCCAATGGAATGCAAAATTGTCGGACACTTCTGCATGAATCCTTACACCCTGGCGGTCGTTGTATGACCTAGGAGCAATAGTTTGAAGTAAAAGGACGTCTCATTTTTGTGTTTCTCTGCGCTCTGTTCTTATTTTTTTATGTGTTTACCCTGCTCGTAGCTGGAGTTTAGGCCCCCCTACTTTTCAGCTCATCAGCCTTATTGCAATTTATATCAACTGTCTGGTTGATTAGGTGAGCCGTGCGATTCACTTCACACAACACATACACGCCCATACACACATACACACACACACAAAAAAAGAAGATAACATGACTCTTCCATTTGCAGCACGGCAGCACTTCTTGGAGCACGGCTACGCCATTTTGCCCAACGTGCTCTCGCAGGAAACGGCGTCGCGCCTGCGCKCCAACGCGCTCACCGCCACCACCACCCGCGCCAAGTGCTTTGCTGACCTGCCGAACATCCACTCCGTCCTGCAGTCCAAACCGAAGGTGATGGACCCGCTTTTCGACAACGTCATGTCGCACCTCGAGAAGCGTCGTTACGTTCTGCGCTACTACCGCCAGATGAAGCGGCAGAAGCGGCAGCTGCGGCGCGCGGCCCGGCAGCTGCTGAATGGCCGCGACGTGTCGCAGTTAACCGGGGAGGAGATGTGGCAGCTGAGTGAGCTCGTCGCTGCGGCGGCGCAGAAGATGCGCGGCAAGGGCTGCACCAGCACCGTGCACACCGACCCGCAGATGCTGCTCGCCATCAACCAGTTCCGCGCCAATGCGTGGATGACGCACAGCGGGCTGGAGGCGACGCTGCGCGATGTCGACGCCGTCGTGCGGCCCCTCTCGCAGGTGGCGGAGATCGTCGGCGGCGTCGAGGCACCCGTCATCTTCGGCGATGCCCCGCTGCTGCGAGAGGCCTACGGCAACCCGGTCGGCTATCACTGCACCGCGCCCCTCATCGGCACCCGCACGAACGCGCGCGCCAGCGCAGGCGGCGGCGCGGCGCCGGCCGTGACGCTTCTTCTCTTCACTTACACCCCGTCCTCCGCCTGCTTGGCTCCGTATGTGATGCAGAACTCACACCTTGCGGTGCGGAAGCAGTACCTGCACCGCGTGCGGGCGGAGCGCCTGCGGCGGCCTTTTGCGCCGATGGAGGCGGACATGCGCGATCAGCTGCGTCACTTTCAGTTTGACCCGTCGGTCGTCGGCGTGCCGCTTGTCGCTGACGCAGCGCAGAACCTGCCCCAGTCGACTTCGACAACGAACCCTTCCGCCCCCGCCCCGTCCTCCTCTACGCTTCCGCCAGCGGAGGGCTCTGCAATTGGACCTGGCACGGTGATGGCGGTGGACCCGCACCTGATGATGGGCTTCAGTGCCAACTTCACCCACGAAAGCGAGGTGATCTACCGACTGAACATCGTGTCAGAGACGGCGCGGCCTTTCTTACAGTCACCGTCGTGGATTCGTGGGTGGCGTACGATGCCGCAAGAGGTGAACTTTGCCTCCCCTGTTGTGTTTCCTCCCTTGTACATTAAATAAAAAACCCGTTGGGATCCGAAGAAGGTCAAGCTTCTCTTTTCCCCAGGTTGTTAACCTGGAGTCGTGCTGCTTCCTTTGAATGCCGTTTTTTTTCCCGCGGCAGCTCTTCACATTTTTTTCTTTCTTGGTTGTTTTGCTGCTAAGCGCAGCATGTGTGCTTGCAGTTTTCATTTTTCTTTTTTTATTGGTGGGCAGCTTGTACTTCTCTATGCTGTGGGCGGTGAGCATTGGTGACATCAAAACGCAGCGAAGCGTTGACCACTTATAAAATAAATGATCCGGAGATCCTCTCCAGGTGATCGATGCCGTCAAGAAAAAAAAAAAAAATACACTAGGAAACTTAACTGTTTAAAATTTTTAAATTGATTTGTAGTGACGCAGAGCGTGTCTCTTGCAACGTTGCATCCAAGGTTGCGCCATGGGTAGTTACAGAGGTTTTTTTTTGGTAAAAACGAATTCTGTTTGTTACTGAGCACCATAATGAAACTGCGACAACTACGTAAGAAGTAAAGCAGTGCAATAGCGCCACTCGTTTTATTCTTTTCTAGGCCACGCATAGCCACTGTTCCTCTTTTTCCCCTTCCTTCCTCTGCGTACAGTCATACGCCGCAATGTCTGTTGCGCATGTTTTTAGTGCTTTCACATAGCAGGTACCACTAATCACACTTTTGTCCCCCTAAACACACACTCGCAACGGCGCACATAAATCCATTGACACCGTTCACATATACATTTTTGAAACACTTGTATTCTTTATAGAAAATTAGAAAAAAATTATCATAGAAGGTACGAATATTTAGCTCATGAGGGGTTGAAACGAAGTGACTGCTTCCCTTTTGTTTTCCCTCAAAACATGCCTTGGTGTGAAATACAGTTGAGTGCGTTCTCTCTTTGCTTGACATCCATTTTGCTTCACCCTGCTGCAATAACTCTCGCGCAGCTTTAGGCCTTTTCTTTTCCCCCTTTCAGCTTCCTTTTTTTTTACGTGTGCTGGTTTTTTTGTTTTCCCCCTGCATGTGATGCGGCGCCACGCTGCACGGCTTCGTAACTTCTACGACGAGGACGAGGAAGACTCCGCGGCGGTTGCGCCGCGAGCGGGGCGAGTTGCCAGCGCAGCAGATTACAACGACGGCGACGTGGAGCCATCACCGCAACCTTACGCCGCCATCCAGCCCACGGGGCGTCATCCCACACAACTCAGAGCTCCAGGACCAAGCGTTGACTCGTTGTCGAAGGCTGAGAGGAAGAAGAGTCTTCCCAGCAGTTGCGGCAGCAGCGGCAGTCGCAGCACCAACAGTAGTGCCTCCATCGAGGATGTTATTTCGTGGAGCGCCGCTCCTGTGCCAACACACAACGCGACGCGGCCGAGCCATGCAACTGCATATTTGCCCTACAACGACGATAACGATGCGAACTACGTTTCTCTGCAACAGCTAGAGGCCGCGGTGGAAGAGGCGAAGCGAGATGTGCGACGTCTGCGAGCGCTCATGGTCAAAGCAGTCTGGCACGCCCTCACACAGCCTATGGGTGAGCGTCAACAGCAAAGTCAATCCCAACAGCAACCTGTCGAAGCGATGAGGGGCGCGAAGGGTGTGATGAGCGGCACGCCTGCTTCTGGCAATCAACGGCAGGCGCTGATGAGAACCAGCGGGCACCTGCCTCACAGTGCCGATGGAAGCGGACGACTGACAGCGCCAGCGTGGACGTCGCTCTCCGCTCTCGCCGACGACACGACTGGCTTCTTTAACGAAAAACCTTTCCTCCCGCCAGACCGCTACCCGACCTTGCCGCCCCTCACAGACCACACCGACCACTTCCACGTGAACCTCTCGCGCGCGCTCTCCGCTGCCCAACGGGCGGGCCTGCTGGAGAAGCAGCGCGCGTGGCTGCGGCAGCGACAGCCGTCCTCCTCAACGGTGCCCTTGAAGGGTGCAGAGACAGCGTCAGCGCCACCTTCAGCGGTGCCCTCTGCGCGACAGACTGCCTTGCAGCGCATATCGCGCCTGTCCACTGCGCCTTCTTCCGGTGCAACTAAAACATCGTCGGCTGTGAAGGGTAGAAGTGAGTTCAATCAGCGTGGCCTGCGGAAGGTCGGTGGCGAGTTGCCTCCTTCTTCTGCCGCTTCATCGTCCCCTGCAGAGGTGCGTGAAGCTTTTTATGCTGGCAAAGAAGCAGCTGTGCAGTCGTCTCTCTCGCTGGTCGTTCTGCGCGTCGCGAAGGACCGGGCGGTGGCCACGCTTTTTCTCCGGCAGCTACGCCTTGACACCTACCGCCGTCACGCCCTGCACGAGAACGTGGCGCTGCGCTACGCGTACTACCTGCAACGTCGTGTGCTGCGCAACTGGTGTGCGGTGGCGCAGCGCCAGCACCTGTGGCACAGAGAACTTGCAATTCACGTGATCACCCACTGGCAGCGTTACATGCGTCAACGACGTGCAGTGCACCAGCGGCTGCGTGAGTGGCGTCTGCAGCTGCGCCAGCGTGCAGCCGCGTTCGCTGCCGTTCGGCGCACCCGCGTGCGGCGGTGCTGGCTGCAGTGGACGCGCGTCTTCACGTGGCACCGCGAGCGCAGTAATCTCTTTGAAGCTGCCGCGCAGTTCGCCGCGGCACACCGGCATCACCGCCACCACCGTCGTGGGGAGCTCTGGGAGGCAGCCTTGGGCGGCAGCGGCGGCACCCAAAGCGACCTTGTGGCCTTGCTGCACGGCGGCCCGGTGGCGGCGCGGCGAGGGAAGGTGGTGGCGACACCGGTGGGACACCGTCTGGCACTGCACCGTCTCTTTCAGGTGTGGAAGCAGAGGGCGACACGGTCGCTGATGGCACGCGTGGCAGCGTGGCAGCACAACCAGGTCGTGCGGCGGCGTGTGGTGGACGTCGTTTGCGCGCGAGCCCGGATGCTGGTGCTGCGCAATCAGCGGCGGCAGATCGAGGCCCGGCAAGCTGCAACCGCTTCTTTAGTTAAAAAAGATGATGGAGAGAGCAACAACAACGATGCTGAGTTCGCGGCACCTTCTTCCTCTTCCTCAGCTGCGGCAAGTGCTGAAAGGCACAGGGTACTGCCACCATCGATGCCACAAGCGCCGCCATCACCGGCGCCACCCCCGCCGCCGCGGGCCCCCGTACGTGTTCTCACCCCCATCGCTGTGCGTCCTGAGCTACTGAAGTACAAACAGAGCGCAGCTGCCTGCATCACCCACGCAGCCCAGATGCGTCGCTGCTTTGCACACTGGCACACGCGATGGCAGTCACGCGCTGCTGACCGCCACTGCTGGCAGAGCCTCGGCGCCCACGTCCTGCAGCACTGGGTCCACCGCCTCACACGCCGTCGGCAGGACTTGGCGTGGAAGGCGGTGGTGCTGCATCGATGGGTGACCGCCACCCAGCATCGCCGCGACGCCGTGTTCGCCACTCGCCTACACCACTGCCGCCTCCTCCACCGCGTCGTGCAGCGTTGGCGCGGGCACTTGACACTTCGTTGCCTGCAGGCCGATCACGCCCAACGCCTCTGCCTGCAGCGGTGGCGAGAGAGGGCTGCGGTGCGGCGCGGGTTGCGCGTCCTTCGCTGGCGAATGCTGCATCGGCTTTTGCAGAAGTGGCACGCACGGGCGCGGACCCGCATCGACACACGCGCGCACCTTTACGTCGCCGACACGCTCTTTGAAACTGGGCTGCAGCTGGGCTGCGTGCGGCGGTGGCGCCTCCGCGCCGCTGAGCACCGCCGCGTGCGTCTCGCGTGGGAGGTCTTTGTGCAGCTGCGGTGCGAGCGGCTGTGCCGGAAATGCTTCTCCCTGTGGCAGCGGCGCACCTTCGGTCCATCAGCGGCTGTCCTGCCGCGAAAAGCGCGAGGCGGTGCAACTGCCTCAACTGCTATGTCTCTTCTGAGTTGATTCGCATGAGAGATAGTTTATGGGAATAAAGAAAAAAAAAGGAAACAAAAAGGAAATGACGTTACTGAAGACGACACACATAAATCTTGCCTCCCTTTTTTCTTTGACATATAATTCAAGTTGGTTTTTAAAGGTAAGCGCTTCGCCAATGTAGCAACGCTCGCGAGCAACTATTACATAGATGTCTCCTTGAACGCATTGAGGGAATTGTGTCACATGCTGCCTCACTTTGCGTTGACTCTCGCGCTCTATTGCGATGCTTCAGGTTTTTTTTTCCTTTTCACGATTTTCTAGTCACCCTGATTGCCTACTTTGTCTCTTTTCCTCATTCTTCCTTCTCCATTGAATGCCCTCCCCGTGTCTTGAATACAACCATTCAGGTAGCAACTTATTATAGATCAACCTTTCCTTTTTAGAAAGCAAAAAAGGATATAAAGTAACGAAGCGCTTATCAGTCCACTCAAAAATTAAAATACTCTTTATTCTAAGAGGTCTCCATCTTACAACAACAACAACAGCGACTACGATGGACGCGTCGATGGACCCTGCCGCGCAGCAGGAGCTGCAGCGCATGACGCAGGCAATTGAAAAGTACGCCGCCCGCCTCGACACCCTCGGCTCTGAGCTGCGCAACATTGAGGAGCAAAACCTGAACGACAACGTGAACCGCCAAATCCAGCAGTACAACGAAGTCGCTCAGTCGAAGAACGACATCGCCGCCGAGGATGCGCTGGACAACATTGTCCGTCTGCAGAACCAGCTGAAGATTGTGCGCCGCCGCAATCAGCTGCTCGGGCGTGAAAACGCGATGCAGGAGAAGCTGGTGCGGGAGCGCGCGAAGAAGCTGGAGACGACGAGCGCGGAGCTGCAGACGGTGATGGCGGCGACGGGCTGGTACGGCGGCAAGCGTGAGGTGCAGTTCTCGCAGATGGAGCGGGAGCGTGCGGACATTCACGACATGGCCTTCGTGGAGGCCTCTCTGCAGGCTGACATCAAAAACGCGCGTGTGGCGAATGCGAAATTAGAAAAGACGGTGCTGGCCCTGCACGCCAAGGCGCAGGACAACGAGGAGCGGCGCACCCGCTACATGCAGCTCCGCAACCGCATTCGCGTGCGCGAGAAGGAGTGCAACGAGCTGCGCGCCAAGACGCAGCGCATGGCCGCCGACAATCACCAGCTGCAGCTCGTCGTGCAGACAGAGAGTGAGGTGAACCTGGTGGAGAACAGTACCGCGTGCATGGAGAGCGACCGCGAGTTTCTCGCTGACGCCGTGCAGGACATGAAGGTGGCGTGCCGGCGACAGGACAACGTGATCAAGGCGCAGATTGCCCGCCAGCAGCAGCTGCAGACGCGGCTGGACACCATCATGAAGTCGCTGCGTGAGATGCGGCTGGCGCGGGAGTTTGAGCGCAACGTGGCCAAGTCGGCCCTCGTCCCCTCGGCCTCCCGCGAGGAGCCGGAGGATGTCGCGGAGGTGCTGCCAGAGGACGAGTACATCCCCGTGGACACCTACCGCCTGCTGTACAAGAACAACGAGATGATGCGGACGAACGTGGCGCGCAAGAACATGCTGGTGTTGGAGAAGGAGAGCGCGGTGCAGTCGATGGAGGCGAAGGTGGCGAACAGCATCGAGAGCCACAACGAGATTGCGCGGCACGATGACGAGGTTCAGATGTACACCACCCACTCCGTGCGCACGGCTCAGCACGAGCTCGACTCGGAGGCGAAGAAGCTGAGTCAGCAGATTGAGCAGCTGCGCACGTCGAACGCGCAGCTGCGCGCCGACCTTGCGAAGCGGACGCGCATGGCGCAGCTGCGGAAGAACGCCGCGGCACGTCAGAAAAAGTGATCGTCGACGACAGATTTACAAGTTCTCCATTATCTTTCCTCATCTCACGAGTAGATTGACGCTTTCTATACGCCTCCCCTTTTTTTCTCTTCACTCAGTTTTAACGTTAAAAAGTAGGAGTGTACTTCTTGTTTTCTTTACGTTCTCTTCTCTTCTCTTTACTTCTTTGCTCGCGCAGCTTGAGCACTCTGTACGGTATATCTTCCTTTCTGTTCTGTTCGTTATTGCCTTCGTGCGCTTTTATTCTCTTACTTCCATCTTTGTTGACCTATGTACTGTTTTCATCTGGTGTATTGGAGCTTCTTTGTACTCCTTCTTTGTATCAGATATGCAACCTCGTTTTTTTTTTTTATGGTGTTGTTGTCGTTCTCCTCGGCCTACTCGGTGTGTCGTGCAGAAGTATCAAGTTGGTTGGCTTTTTTTTTGGTCGTTTTGTGCGTATGGAGAGAGGGCGTTCATTGTTACACGCTGCGGCAAGGCGACGAAGAGAGTTTTCTCTCGAGGCGCTAACATCGCCCAGCGCCTGTTCTCTTTTATTTTATCTTTTTTTTTCCTTGTCTTTGCGAAACAACAGCTAAAATATTTGAATGAGGTTGATGCGATGTCAGCAAGGATACGCAATGGTGTTGAGCTTTAGCGCAAAG
>MDUD01006532.1:0-11276 GCA_002216565.1 Crithidia mellificae | reverse complement strand
TTTTTTTTTTAAGCTTTTATTTCTTCTGTTTAGCTAAGCTTTTTTTTTTTTAAATATCTTTGTATCTCTAAAATGATTGTGAGACCACGTGCACATCTCCCTCTCCTCTTTTTTGTTTTGTTCTCTGATTCCATGTGGGGCTTGGCTCTACCTTACTCTAAGACCTCTTCTTTTTGACTTTTTAAAAGAGGAACGTCGAAGTCCCAGACAGGCGTTTGCTTAACGGGTGCTCGACAACTGCTTCCTTCTCATTTCCTTTACTTTCTTTTTTTTTTCTTCCTTAAATACCATTAAATGCTTTGCTCACGTTTTTAGCTTTGTAATCTCCCCCTCTCTTGATTAAAAAAAATTATTTATATATTTGTTTTCTTTCTGTTTTCTCCCTTTTTATTTCTTTTTTGTGCGTTCGTGGCAACAAAGTGTCTACTTGTTTGCTTTTTCCCTTTTCTCACAAGCCTCACCTGCGTCAATCTAGCGAAAGCGTCCCTAACAACATCTTCCTTCCTCATTCTCGGTGTGTTAAGTGAAACCACATTCTTTCGAGAAAGATGAGCTGAAACGGGAACAGAAGGATCATGTACAAACARTCAATARCCTWCTATGGTTGTTTCTTGACTTCTCCACACGTAGTTTCCTTTCTGTTGTTGTTCCACTTCACTCTTATAACTCGTTTTTAACAGCTGTTCTTCTTATTTTCATCTCTCGCGCAAACGTCAGTGTTCGCGCACTGGAGCATTGAAAAAAAAAACACAAATAACAATAGAATGCAGAGAGAATATTGTAACAGCTACAAAAAAGAATTGCTGGGTTTACGGGTGGCTTTCTTCCGAGCCTCTCGCTTCTTCTGATCTTGCAATTAAACGAGGCACTCTCCTCATTTTCTTTTTCTTTGTAAGTTTGTAGCAATTGTTGAAAGGGTAGTCCCCCTACTATCTTCCTCTTTTTCTACCTGTTAAACTGATGGAAGCTGGATTACAGAGGTGCGTGGGAAACTGTATATGAATGCAACTATGCGTCCCCCTTACCTTTTTTCTGGTGAGGACCAATTCAATTCGTTACAGCCTTTTCTCTCACTTCCTGTGTTTCCTCCCCCTCGATTTCGAGACACGTTTGGGCTGTGAAATCCTTTTTTTGTTCGTTTTTTATTCTAAACTCATGGTTTTTGACCTTTATGTATTTTTCATCTGTTTCGCGTCTGCGGGTAGATATCTATATACGCAGGCAATCAACTTCAGTTCCTTCTTTTTTTTTTCTTTGTTGTCCTTTTCGCCTTTTTCAGTTTTTCTTTAAATCTCCCCCCTTCAAAATTGTTACACACTATGCGCCGTTTTTATGTGCCATTCGTTGTGAGGGGGAGAAGAAAAAAGAAAACCGAAGAAGAAGACGCGGTCGATCAAGAGAGAAAGCGGTTGCACTGGTTGCGGCGAGGTTACTGGTTCGGCACAAAAGATTTTTCCTTATCTTTAACTACTTTCTAGATGATCAGAATGCACGCGAGCGCGATCACTCGCCCGTTCTCGACAATGCTTATATATATTTATATATTTCTTCCGTTTTTCTAATTTTTTTTTTAATCAGTTGAACACAAGGCAATTGTCTCTGCTTCTCCCTTCATGTGAGCGCGGTTTGCATTGGCGTTTTCCACGGTTGCGGCCGTCTCTTGCGGTTCCTGCCACCTTTTTTCTTGTTCAAATATTCCTCTTCTCGATGTTTTATGGGGAGTGGTCACAAAGGTTGTGAAGAAAAAAGAAATACCCTTTTTCTTTTTCCGGCATCGCTTGTGCTACATCCATAGTTTGGCTTCTTGCCAAAAAAAAAAATTTGCAAGCTGCTTTCACAACGTTGAAAGAAGCCTTGTCTTGTATTCAGACTTTTTTTCTGATGTTCCTTGCCTTTTATGTTTTTATCACCACCACTACCGAATCTCCACCTCGCATGCCGATCAAGTCGTTTCTTTTTTACGATTGTCTGACAACAACAAAAATTTCTCTTTTAAGGTACAACCCGTCAAGAGGGTAAAGTCGAATACCTCTTTGCTATATATATATATATATAATTTTGATTACGTCGCTTTACATATTTTTTCCCTCCTTTTTTCTCTTGCCTACGCGAGATTTAGTTTGTGTGTGTGTGTCTCCTTTATCGTGTTTGTTACTACACCTTTGAAGCTCTCCACAACTTTTCGCGAGGCGTTGTGCCGTGTGTCTCACGTCCTTCTTTTTTTTCTTTTGGGTGTGTTTCTCGAACCATTTTTCAGATCTCTGATTTGAATTCAGCTGAAGCTTTCTTCTGATCTATTTAGTTTTCCAATGCTTGTCTTTCTTCCAAAATTGCCCTTCATCGGGCAGCAACGCAAAGTGCCAAAACAGAAAGAAAATGCTTAGGGCTCTACGTTTTAATTGCTTAAAACCTATGCGTTAAGTGAGCCATTTACTTTTACACATACGCACGCGTGAGGCAGTTTTGATGATGTGCGTGGCACGCCAGTGCGGGACCTCAGAGCCTCTTTTGCCCAGCGGATTCCATGACGAAGCCTCACCTCCAGTTGCTTGACTGCTGTCCTTTTCACTGGCTTACTAAAGGTCACACAACGCGTGTAGCCTTTCTGTTTGGAGAAACAGCTGTCTGACGCTGTGTGCCCTCTTTCTTGACCAGAACAGTCAGCTCGCAAAAAAAAAAAATTAGGTTTTGAAACTCTTTTTGTGTTGAATTGATTTTTTTTTTCAGCGCTAAGCTGCTGTAAATAAGCGACGAGCTCAATGCCTAACCTTATAAGAGAATTTGCTTTTTGAGCCCTTTCATTGTCCTTCTTCTTATTCTATCATTCTTTTGTTCTTGTTCTCATTTCTCGTTCCTCTACAACCATGCTTTCATTGGCTTGTGCCGCTGTGCTTTTTTGCGGTTTGCTCTTTCTCATCATACTACAACGCAGCCTTTTATAAACAAGTAGAAAAAGAGGGTAACGCAAAAAAAAAGAAGATGGAGAGTTTTCTGCGCAAAGCGCGCGAGAAAATCCAGCGTCGACTGGAAGACACGAAAACCGGCTCCAAGTACTTTGCGCAGACCCGCCGCGGCGAGATTGCGGAGCTGCGCAACGACCTCAATGGCATGGACGACTACCGCAAGAAGGCGGCGGTGAAGCGCATTATTGCAAACATGACGATGGGTCGCGACGTCAGCTATCTGTTTGTGGACGTGGTGAAGCTGGGGCCGTCGACCGACCTCGAGCTGAAGAAGCTCGTCTACCTGTACGTCCTCAGCACCGCTCGCCTGCAGCCCGAGAAGGCCCTGCTCGCCGTAAACACGTTCCTGCAGGACACCACGAACGCCTCACCGGTGGTGCGCGCGCTGGCAGTGCGGACGATGATGTGCATCCGCGTCGCCTCGGTGCTCGAATACACGCTGGAGCCGCTGCGCCGCGCCGTGAGCGATCCCGACCCGTACGTGCGCAAGACGGCCGCCCTCGGCATCGGCAAGCTCTTCCACCACGACATGAACCTCTTCTACTCACAGGAGTTCAAGAAAGACCTTATTGGGCTGTTGAACGACAACAACCCGATGGTGGCCTCCAACGCCGCCGCCGTCGTCGCAGAGGTGAACGACTACGGCAGTGAGAAGGTGGACAGCGACAGTGAGTGGGTGAATCGCCTCGTCTACCACCTGCCGGAGTGCAACGAGTGGGGTCAGGCGTTTATTCTCGACTTGCTGGCCGCCCAGCGTCCGAGCGACCAGGAGAGCGCCGAGACGCTGCTGACGCGCGTACTGCCGCGCATGAGTCATCAGAATCCTGCCGTGGTGATGGGCGCCATCAAAGTCGTGGCCAACCTGGCCAACCGCTGCTCACAGGAGCTCATCGAGCGGTGCACCGTACGCGTGAACACCGCCCTCCTCACCCTCGCCAAGCGCGACCCGGAGACGCAGTACGTCGTGTGCAAGAACATCCACGCCTTGCTCGTGATCTTCCCCAACCTGCTGCGCACCAACCTCGATGCCTTCTACGTACGCTACAGTGACCCGCCGTACGTAAAGCTGGAGAAGCTGCGGCTGTTACTGAAGCTCGCGACGCCGACGACGGCGCCGGAGATTGTAAAGGAGTTTGCCGAGTACGCTTCGGAGGTGGACATGGTGTTTGTGGTGGAGGTGGTGCGCGCGATCGCGTCGCTAGCGATTAAAGTCGACACGATGGCCCCCGACTGCGCGAACTTGCTGATGCAGCTGGTAGAGCGGCGGCCGGAGCTGCTGCCGAACATTGTGACGGCCGCGAAGGACATTGTGCGCAAGTACCCGGAGCTGCTGATGCTGGATGCACTGGTCGCGGAGTACGGCGCGGATGAGGTGGTGGAGGAGGAGGCGAAGGTGTCGCTGCTGTGGATGCTGGGGGAGTACTGCGACTTCGTGGACAGCGGAAAGGAAATTATGCAGCGCTTCGTAGACACCGTCATGGAACACGAGCAGCGGGTGCAGCTGGCGATCATCAGCGCGGTGGTGAAGATGTTTCTGCGCGATCCGCAGGGCATGGAGGCCCCGCTGCACCGTGTGCTGGAGACTGTCACCACCCGCAGCGACGACCCGGACGTCCGCGACCGCGCCTTTGCCTACTGGCGACTGCTGTCGAAGGGCATGACGGTGGAGCAGATGAAAAAGGTGGTGCACGGGCAGGTGGTGCCCGTCAACGTCGATCGCACCTTCAGCGATGCGATGACAATGGCGGACCTGAAGAAGTCACTGAACACTGCCGCGGTGGTCTTCGCGCGGCCCTACCAGTCCTTCCTGCCTCCGTACGGCTTGGCAGATGTGGAGCTCGACGAGGACGAGGAAGAAGAGGTGGCGGAGCTGCCGCCCACTCCACCCATGGGCCCGCAGGACACCTCCAACGCCTCGGGCCTGGCTGCCACGGGAGCTGCACCGGCGGCTGGTGCAGGGGCCGCCCCCGCTGGCACGAGTGGGGGGGACATGTTCGAGTTTGCCGATGACGGCATCGGCGCGCGACACCACACCACCGCCGCTGCAGGGGCTGGAGGGGCTGCAGGGGCGAGTAGCCCCCACCACGCCGACCCCCTCAGCGACCTCTTCAGCGCGCCGCCGCCGTCCGCGTCGTCGCCGAACGCCTCCGCGTCGCTACCGGCGTCAATGGTGCCAGCGGCATCGCCCAAGTCCGACTTCGATGATCTCTTCAGTGGCGGTTTTGGAGGTGGCGGTGGTGCGATGCGACAGCAACCACAGCCTGCTACTCAAGCTCCCCCAGCTGCTGCGAAGCCCTCGACCACGTCTCATCTGGATGACCTCTTCTCGTAAAACATGCAAAACAAGGTTAGACGGAGCGTGTTTGTGTATGATGATGGCTCCGCGCGTCCGGTGCAAAGCTCTCGTGAAACTTGATTTTTGTTGTTGAAAAAAAAATGTTGTCGTTTAGTTCTCACGCTGCGCTGCTTTGTATCAAACCCGCGATTACCGCTTTAGTTGCAGTTCACTTGAAAAATGGATTCAGGGTCCTTTGCGTAGGCCGACATCTCCTTTTTTGTGTGTGTGTCACAATTTGGTTTCAGGTATTGTTGCTGTTGAGCAACAGAGCGCATCCCTGTGCTGTGCGCTTCTTTTTTTTTTTTCGTTTTCTTCGTTTGTGTTCTCTTTGTTTATGAAGACCTCAGCTCTTCATCTTTATTTTTTTTGTCTTGTACATGTCTGTTGTTGCTTCGCAGACAAATTGCCGGTTCTTTTTCTTTTTTTTTTTTACACTCCCGTTTGCGATTGCTCTTTTGTGTAAGCTTAGCACGTTGCGTGGCTCAGGTTGCTCAAGGCTTATATTTTCTCTTTTCTTCTTTCTCCTATCGGAATTATTTCATCAAAGAGACAAACATTAGAAGAATAGGAACGAGATGCGCAGGCTGCGGGCACAATAACAACCGCTGTCATGAAAGTTATAATAATCAGTGTTCTTACGGTTATCTGAAATCCACTTATTGGTGAGGTCATCGTCTGGGTTCAAACACCAAAAATACCTTTTTCTTCCCTGTGAGCTGGTGCCTCTTTACCTTTTGCAAAAAAAAAAAAGAATTGGGTGTGAAAGTGTTTGTTAAAACAAGAGAAGAAGTTCTCTTACGTCCTTGCATGATTTATCAACAGGAAGTGTTGCACGCAACTTCACCGTTGAACTCTTCATCTCTCAACCTCCAAATTTTCTGTTTCTCTGCTTTACTCAACCCCTTATTTCGATTCCTGTATTCATCGTCATTGCGCCTCGCAGTAAAGCACCTATATCGTTGCTTTTACCCTCCTCTTTCTTTACATTACACCCTCTCTCTTGCACAGAGACACCCTATCACCACACGACAAGTCAAAATGTTCCGCCGTCTCTCCGTCTGCGTGCCGGCTATCGCGGCTGCCCGCTTCTACACCCCTTCTGAGGAGCTCAAGAAGCTCTACGCTAGCGACTTCGAGCGTGCGCAGTACCCGGCCAACATCGTCCCCAGCGACTCGGTCACCTTCGCGAAGTTTCTCTACAAGGCCGCGGAGCCGAAGAACCACTTCGATGCGGTGCTGAAGGACTTCCAGACGATCGCCGCGGCCATCCCGAAGCTGCCGGTCTTCTGGGAGCGCACGGTGGTCGTGAGCGAGGTGAAGGAGTTCAAGTCCCTCTCCGCGCCGATGGTCTTCACGCTGGAATGGATGCAGAGCAACGGCATGCTGGAGCTGCTGCCCGACGTCGCCGATGTGTACGAGACGTACGTGAACGCGAAGATGAAGCGCGTGGCGGCGAAGATCTACGTGGCGCCGGGTAAGGAGGGCGACCGCGCGCTGGTGGACCAGGCCAAGAAGGTAGCGGAGAAGGTGGTGAAGGAGAACAAGGAGCTGGCGGGTTACTCCCTCGTGCCGAAGGTCATCGTGGACCGCGCCATCGTGGAGGGTTTTGCCGTGGACGTGCAGGGCACCTTCGTGAACGAGGCGGTGGGCCGCCAGAAGGAGTCGCAGTCGTCCGGCGAGGCCGACTACACGACCATCCCCGCCCCGCGCCTGTCCAAGACGACCTGGGAAGACAACATCGAGACGGAGGTGCTGCGCAAGTACCTCGACAGCCTTTCCCAGTACGACGCCGAGGAGCTGAAGACCGGCGTTTAAAAAAAAAGAAGAAAACACGCCACATCTAAAACGCAAAGTGAAGAGAATGGTGTACACACACACACGCGCGAGAGTGGACACTCACGTACATGGACAGGCTGATGCAGCCGTGCATGAAACGAATGCGTGCGTTTTGTGAGTGTATTTGTGTGTGTGCCCTATTTTCCTAATTGAGCAGGCTTGGTGCATGAACGTCCGTGTGAAGCTCGTCGTCTTCCTTTTCATTTTTCCTTCTTTTTTTTTGAATTTTGCTGGGACGACTTTGTTCTCCTCATCAAAGAGTTTGTGTATATGTGTGTGGAAAGCAGCAAAGCGAATGTTTTTCTATGGCAGTAGATATTTTAGCGTCTTGTACGCTTTCATCAGCATCTACGAACGGACTCGAGCTGCCTCCCCCGCACGATTGACCGCACAACACTGAAGAAAGAAATCGAGACTTCGAGCAGCCGAAAAGCATAACAATCTTATCTTTTCTTTTAGGGTTTTGTAGTAGGCAGATCAGTAGTAAAGAAAAATATGTTTACATATTGTCAACCAATTAAAGAAAAAAAATGAAGTACAGAGCGAAAGAAAACTGACGTTTGACGTAGCCATTGGTCGAAGAGAAAAAAGTCAGGTAATCGCACTACAAGCGACAGCAACTTAGTTTGGTCGCAACCGCTGAGAGGAAAACCGAAAGTAGATGAGCCTAAGCGGAACAGACAGACTTTTCTGTGTCGTGCGTATGAAGCCCTGGGATGTGCAAAAGGGTTTGACAAGTTTTTTTCGGAAAACTATTCCTGCTTTTAGAACGCGCGTGACTAACGAAAGAAAAAAAAGCTCACACTGCTGCGCTGCACTCGCAAATGAGCGACGGCGCTGAGCAAAAATGACGCAGAGGTACTCGTTCCTGATTTAAAAAAAAACCAAATGCATCATGTCCCTCCTATTCTCACTTCTCTTACGCACACCTCGCTGCAACAAACACCAATCCCTTTTTTTTAATTTCAAATCGGTTCAATGTGCAAACGCAACTTTTTCACAGTTCGAATTATCGCTTTTCACCACTTTGTTTGTTATTATTATTATTATTATTAGTTTTCTATCTCGCAGCCGTTGTGTTTCGTTCTCTACTACACGTTTTATATCGTTTTACTTCAACCTGAATAATAAATAAAAATACACATCGCGCTTAGCTGCAGATACTGCGCGCTACTTTACAAATAAGCGAACATAGCAGACTAGATACTGTTATTCTTTACCTTTTAGCTTATCTGGCTTCGCTGTTTTATTTTTTTCTCCAATAAAACATGAAGGCATTTTATCCAGCGGTGCGTCGCGCGGCGGCGTCCTACAAGCTGCACAACCGCACGATCCCCGAGCCGTACGACTACCTCGAGGACCCATCCAACGCAGAGACAAAAGAGTTTGTGCGGCAGCAGAACGACGCCTTCGCGAGTTACATGAAGTCTTCCCAGGACATCCGCGATAAGATGGTGGGGCGTGTAACAGCAATGCTGAATTACGCCCGCACAAGCAACCCGAGTCAGCACGCTGGCCAGTACTACTTCCACCACAACACCGGGCTGCAGAACCAGAGCGTGATTATGCGCAGCGATTCTCTGCATGGCGCGTCGCCGTCGGTCTTTCTCGACCCCAACACCCTCAGCGCGGACGGTACGACAGCGCTCAAGGCGACGGGGTGGAGCAGGAACGATGAGCTCTTCGCTTACAGCCTCAGTGACAAGGGCAGCGACTGGGAGTACATCCAAGTCCGCAACGCGGTGACAGGGGATGCGCTGCCAGACAAGCTGAAGTGGGTCAAGTTCTCTGGCATTTCCTGGTGGGGAAACGACGGGTTCTTCTACCAACGCTTCCCGGAGCTGGCGGAGGACGCGGACCAGGGGGCAGAGACGGACATGGCCCAGAACCCGTCCATCTGCTTCCACAAGATCGGCACGCCGCAGTCGGACGATGTAGAGGTGCTGCGTGTGCCGGAGCACCCGAAGTGGAGTCTCTCGGCGGAGGTGACAAATGATCACGAGTACCTCGTTGTGAGTCTCATGGACGGTTGCGATCCGCACAACCTGATCTGGATCGCTAAGCTGCCGGCCGACGCAGCGGCGCTGAAGGCGGCCCCGCTGGAGTTCACGAAGGTGGTGAACACGTTCGTGGGGGAGTACGGCTATCTGGGCAACGAAGGCAGCACCTTTTACTTCACCTGCACCAAGGATGCCCCGCGCAAGAAGGTTGTGTCGATGGATTTGACCACGGCGGCAGCGGCGGACGTAGTGCCGGAACAAGAGTCCGTGCTGAACATCGCTGCCCTCGTGAAGGACACCCTCCTGCTCGTGTACATGGAGGACGTGAAGGACGTCCTGTACTTCCGCAAGCTGCACGGCGACGCGGCTATGACGCGGCTTGACCTCCCCGTCGGCTCCTTCACCGGCTTCTTCGCGGAGCACGGCAAAGATTTCGTCTCCTTCAAGATCTCCTCCTTTACACTGCCAGGGCGTTCCTTTGTGATGGACGTCAACGACCCGCAGGGCTCGCTGGCCGTCTTCAAGGACGACACGGTGGACGGCTTTAACGCAGACGACTACGTGACAGAGCAGCGCTTCTACCCGTCCGCCGACGGCACGAAGATTCCGATGTTCGTGGTGCACAAGAAAGGCAGCCTGTCCGCCAACTCGCCGGTGCTGCTGTATGGCTACGGCGGCTTTGGTATTTCGTTGAAGCCCGTCTTCAGCCCGTCGCGCATCGTCTTCCTGCAGAACCTCGGTGGCGTGCTGGCCATCCCCAACCTTCGCGGCGGTGGCGAGTACGGGCAGGCGTGGCACGATGCAGGGCGGCGGGGCAACAAGCAGAACTGCTTCACCGACTTCGTGTGTGCGGCCAAGTATCTACACGCGAACAGCATCGGCTCACCGGCGACGACGGCCATCATGGGGGGCTCGAACGGCGGTTTGCTCGTGGCAGCCACCGCCAACCAGGCTCCGGAGGAGTTCGCCTGCGTTATCTGCCAGGTGGGTGTGCTTGACATGTACAAGTTTCACAAGTTCACCATCGGCCACGCGTGGATTTCCGACTACGGCAACCCGGACGAGGAACCCGACTTTGTGGTGATGGAGAAGTACAGCCCCATTCACAACGTCCGGCCTGGAGTGAAGTACCCGGCCATTCTTGTCTTGACGGGTGACCACGATGACCGCGTGGTGCCGCTGCACTCGTTGAAGTACGTGGCAACGCTGCAGCACGCCAACCCGGAGCTGGGCGGGCCCTTCCTGGCGCGTGTGGAGGTGGCGGCGGGGCATGGCCAAGGTAAGCCCACCAGCAAGATCGTGGAGGAGGCGGCAGACATGTACGCTTTTATGGCGAAGAACATTGGCGCAACGTGGCACGACTAACTCTGAAGGACTACCCCGCTTTCCTTTTTTCTTCTTTGATAATATTGTTAAATGAGTGCGCAGTGTGCTCAAGGCTTTAGTTCTTTACTACGGCAAAATACAAGATGTTTTTTTTTGTCACTTTTAACATGCTTGTATTATTTGTTCGCATTTGTTTAGAGCACACTATCTTTCACTTGCTTCTCTTTTGCCGCAAAACATTCGCGCGTTTTAATACGCGTGCATGCACTAGTATTTATACAATGCCTCAAAAACAGGGTTTTGCGCGGTTCTATCGACATGCTTTCAACACCGGAAAAAATAAAGAAAAAACTTGCTTTTCACTTTTTTTTAAAGAAAGGAATCATCATTGAGGTTTGTGCTGCTGGAGCTATGTGACGCTTGGAAGCACACAACAAAGGGCGGATGCGAGGCTGCTGCTTTTTTAAACCTTACATTGCGTTCAGGACGTGTAAATAATCTTTCTTACAGACTGCAATCACGTCAATTGGAAGCTGCGCTTTTACTTCTGATAGCGCAACAAAAGGACTGGCCTTCGCTAGGCAGCTTTTTTGTTTCTGTTCTTTTTTTATGTGTGTTTAGTTTTGTCTGATGCGCATCAACAAAATTTTCAGCACAGTTCACCGAAAAACAATCCCACTTCTTCTGTTTTTTGATGTTGTCTTTATGAATTTCTCTTTTGGTCCATCATTTTGTTTTCTTCTCATTATTATATTCTTTTACAAGGAGCTCATTCATAGCTCACGTCCAGCACCAACACACTAAAATTCGCAA
>MDUD01006531.1:0-10596 GCA_002216565.1 Crithidia mellificae | reverse complement strand
TGAAGCGCCACCGCCGCACTATCTTTCTCTACTGCGACTTTCAGCACGACACGGTGCAGGCGATCAAGGAGCGTGTCGAGAAGCTGACAAGCCGCACCTTCTACACGATGTGCCTGTACCTGGGCAATCAGCGCCTGGATGACGAGGCTACTCTGTACAACGCTGGCGTGACGGAGGACGGCACCGAGCTGTGGGTGGTGTATTCAAAGGGCAAGACCGAGGAAGGCGAGCCTGTCTGGGAGGAAGTGGAGGAGGCCATGGCAGCGACGGCGCCAGTGCCCGAGACGGCCAGTGGGGAGGAAGGCATGCAGCCGCCACATCAAGCTGCTTTTCAAACGCCCGCGGACGGCGAGGAGCCGGACACGCTGCAGTCAACGGCTGCCTAAGGAAGTTGTTGAGACCAATTGAAACGATGACGGATTTGTGCAGTTGGCGTGCCTTGTTGGTTAATCCTCTTTCTTTTCTTTGACGATGTAATCTAGTTTCCTCTTCGTAAAGGAGGCGAAAAAACCGTAATCATAAAAATCAGCATTTTCTGTGCACATCGGAAAATAATTGAGGGAGCGGCGGAGATATTTCGTAGTCCTTAAGCTAAACCTTACTCCTGCTGGTGAATGAAACGCAATTAGAATATGTCCTCAGAGATGTGTATTTACACCATGATTTTTGTTAACAGCTGAGAAACATATATTTCTTGTTTAACAGATTAGATTTGGTGATCTGCGTGACAATCTGATTTTCAGTATGGCAAGACTTCCCAAAAACTCCCTTCTTTTCTACTCGTCTTTGCTCACCTAATTTTTTTTTCTCTCGCCGGTTCTTCTCTTCACATTGAATCAGCATTCTTGTCTGGGGTGCGAAGAAACGAAAGCATTAAAACTGCTGAGTGTGCTGATTATCGGCGGGGACTGCATACGCCGCAACGAAGCTACGCTCTTATAGGGCTACATGAACGCGATCATGAATTATTGCAATGATGCGGTGATGACGGAGGCGTTTTGGCGAGCGCAGATGCGCGGCCGCGTCTTTCCGCAGCTCTGCGACTTCCCACCGTCCGTTTCAGCGGAAGCGGCCGAGCGCCTCTATTTGGCTCCGCTGAGATCGCTTTGCATGGGGTGCAACAACCCTGAGAATAGCAGGAACGCACCTCCGCATCATCGCCACTTTAAAAATGACACTGGGACGCTGCAGCGTGGCCCGTTGGAGGTGACGGAGTATTCTCAGGAGACGGATACTGCGTCGTTTTTGACAAGTGGCGGAGATGCATGGGCAGCTGCATTGCTGTTGGAGGAGGTGTTATAATAGCGGACTTCCTTATCGAATGTCCTCTTTTTCTTCTTCTGTAATTATTCTGCTCTAAACTGGCTTACCAGTTGTTAAAAAAAACAAAAAAAAAAGGTTTTCTGTTTGCGTTTGCGTGTTGTTAAATGCACCAATTTAGTGCAACAATAAGTGGGCAGCGCTTCATTTCCCTCAGCTTGAGAAAAAAAAAAAGGTAGCCAGCTTGCTACTCCTAAGTGGCTTAACGTGTTGACAAAAAAAAAGCCTTTTTTTTTGTCTTGAGAACACCTTTTTTCTGTAAAGAAGTCCCGAGTGTTGTGATGCGTTTGACTTCGTTGCCAGTTTTTGTTTTCTTTTTTTCTACTACTTTTCCTTTTTTCACGGAACGTGAAGAGCACCCAAAAGTGAAAAATAAAAGCTGACACTGTCGATTGTTTTTGAGCGCATTAAACAGCGTGCAGTGGCTTTCATAGATTTATTCTAGACACCCACTTTAAGTTACACACACAATCTTGCATATATACATCGTGGCAGACAAAGATAGAGAGAGAGAGAAAGCAAGATCCCTTCAACAACAATAAAGGTCCGCCTACGCACACAGACATACACACTGAGAAAAAAAGAAAGAGGACCACCGAGCAATGGACGTCGACACGCTTCTAACGCGGCAGATGGAGCTGCACACCTCGGTTCGACACCCACCAAAGAACCCACAAGGCCTTGTCCAGCTGATGGACGTGATGCGTAACTACAAAAACTACTTCGAGTCTCTGCGTAAGATTGCGGATCAGTTCAACGTCGAGCCGGAGACGGTTTTCCAGGCGTTCATGTACATCAGCGTCGGCGGCACCGTTAACTTCGACCGTCAGCACCAGGACGGGTCGGTCCCGATGCACCAGGCAAAAGTCCTTGCTCGATCCAACGCCATCGAGCTCGCCTCCACGTTGCGGAAGGAGCTGCCCAATGCGGAGTTGATGGTCTACGTCGGCCTGAGCCGCGATCTGCGCACCACACTTCGTGTAAAAGTCGAGGATGGCAACGACCTCAAGACGGCCGAGGCGAGCGTGCGAGAGGCGGTGGAGTACCTCGACTACATTGATCGCTGCGCCCACCACAACCCAGAGCGTCTCTTTCAGTTCTACATGGCCGAAGACCCCAACTCGCTGGCGGCGCTGCTGGGCGAGTCGGACCCGCTGACGATGACCCAAACCATGCACGGCAGCACCATGCGTGGGTCCGGCATGGCCCTCCCAACCGTCCTCGACGAGAACGGCGTAGACGCTCGCGAGCCGACACCGCTGCCAAGCCCCCTCTCCACCTACTTGACGGAGCTGAAGAAGCAGTGCGGGTTGGCCTGTGAGGCGTCCTCGGCGAGCGGGGCTGCCACCCGCCGCCTCAAGGCAGCGCAGATCGTGTTGGACTGGGTGACGGCGGTGCCGGTGGAGTACTTCGCGGCGCACGCCGAGAAGATCGTGGCGGCCGTGGCGGCGACGCTTTCGCTGCTCGCGACGGAGAAGCGCTCCGCCCTGTGCCGCGTTGGCTGCGAGGTCATCACCGTCCTCGTGCAGCGCCTCTCCCCGGAGCCCGTCTTCCTCGACGACGTCGACCGCGGCACGTGCAGCAGCAACCCGGAGACCTTCAGCGGGGCTCTGGCGCAGTGGACGGCGAGCCTGGCCAAAGGAACTTACGTGACGGTCGCTGCCATCTCGACAGCTGCCGACGCGGCCCTGCGCGCCGTCGCCGTGCAGAGCCACGGCCACCTCTGCGTGGTGAAGAAACTGCTGGCGGTGCTGGCTGGTGGAACACAAACGGAGCTGCGGCGCAAGTGCCTTGGCTACCTCGCCCTCTGCGCCGCCGCCGCCCACGCCCACCGCGCGGAGAGCGTGCGGGAGCTGATTCGACTTGTCGGCCCCGTCGCAGTCGAGTACGTTTCGATTGGCGACTCCCCGAGCCGCAAGATGGCCCGTGCGTTGTGCTCCGTCCTGCGCGTGTTGGCGCCAGACGCGTCGCCGACCTGCCACGGCGCCCTCGCCATTGCGGATGAACGGGTGGAGCACCTAGTGCAGCAGGAGCGGCCACAGGTGGAGCCAGCCGTGCGGGGCGGCCCGCAAGACCTCGAGGAGCTCCTCTTCGAGGCGGACGCCTTTGTCTCCTCCACACGCACGTCCTTCTCCAACTCCACACCGCGGCACAGCGGAGCCGCGGGCGGTGGCAGCAGCGGCAGCCGAAGCAGCGGCAGTGCCAGCCTGAACACCGGCAGTGCCAGCGGGCCGGCGAGTGGCGGCTTCCGCGGTCGCGGCCGTGGCGGTGTCGGCATCACACGCACCAGCGTGCCGTCGAGCACACCACCGTCCGCGACGTCCCACCACGACGGCGGCGTGATCGGGGCGGAGGCGTCTCCCTTCACCCCGCCTGCCCGTGGCCGCGGCGCCGGTCAGCCGCCCCTCGCCACCCGCACCCCAGCCGGGAGCGGCACGGCGGTGGCGAAGCGGGCGGCAGGGCAGCAGCAGCAGCGGCAGCAGCCGCAGCTTGGCGAGTTGCGGAGCCCAACACGTCGCGGCGGTGCGACGGGTAGCACCAACGCTGGTGTGGGTGGCGGACACCGCGCTGCCCCGGAAAATGCAAACGCCGCTCCCCTTGTCGCGTCGTCGCATCGTGTAAAAGAGGATATGAGGGCTGAAACAGCAGAAGATGGCGTCTACGACACCGACTCTTTCCTCGGCAGCGACACCGTGCCGAAGAAGAACGCGAGGCAAGAGGATGCCGACGGCGCCCCACTGTCAAGCGGCGGCTCTGCGGCCCCGCGGCAGACAAGGCCGGTGTTGCCGAACGTCAACGTGCCTGGGCACCGCGGTCAGATAGCAGTGGAAGTGCCCGCTGAACCGACGCTCACGAAAGATCGGGCACGAGATGTTCATCATCTGGGTGGAAGTAAGGGCAGTCCGCACCACCTCACAGCAGCCACGACGCAGCCAAGCAGCGACCGCCCGGTGGTGCCGCTGAGCCTCCGCGACGATTGTGGTCCGCGTGATGGCGGCGACGACGACGACGGAGGGGTTGAAGGTGTTGCGGAGTTGCGTCGACCCAAGCACAGCAGTTTTAGCAACCAGAACACCGAGGCTCATCCATCGAGCCAGGCGACCGCGGGTGATGCGGCGGGTGCTGTGCGCATCAGCCGCTCCTTGCGCCGCAAGATCGAAGAGAACAAGGCAGGTAAAGAGGTCGGAGATGGCCATCGATTGCCCTGATAGAAAATAAAGTCAAGGCTTTTGTTGTGTCACTGTATGTTTCTTTCTGTCTTCTGAAGACTGTCTCTTGATTGCTACATCGGTACTATGTTGCTGATACGTCGGACGTAGCTGCTGAAGGAGTGCGCATCTGCTGTCGTTAGGGTTGTTGGCAAAGTGGTCTTCTTTTTTTTTTCCTTTACCTTGATTATCGCGCACTATTTATCCTGCTGTATTGTAGTTTTCTGTCTCTTCTCACAAAGTCTTTTTATTGCGCACTTGAGCAGCGTTGCCGTTTTCGTATATTTTTTTATCTCAGTCGCCCTCAAAGCTGCAATTCACCGAATCCATATGATATACTCCAGATCGTTATAGACCAGATTCTTGAATCAAACGTACGAGCAAACTGCTGAAAACTGACCGCAGCTATTGCGAAAAGTTCTGGTGCCACACGAGATTTGGCTTTAATATGAAAACACACTTGGCTAACTTGATGGCTGGTAGGCGTTTTGACAAAAGCGCTCCTTATTCTGGTTGTTGCCCATGAACAAATTTCTAATTTTTTTTTCTCGCTTTACAAGGTGAACAGATCTGCTTTACTATTACTGTTTTCATTTTGCTTGTCGCCTTTTTTATCCGTTCTTCCTACGCAAATTTGAAACACCCTTCAAAAAATCAGCGAACAACCCTAAAACCTACAGGTTCAACCACATTTACCGTGGCCTTTGATCCTTACGCTACCATACATTAGCACCGCAGATTTTTCACCAACATGAGCCTCTCCGCTGAGCCGCTCGCAAAGAAGGCGAAGACGGAAGCGACTTCTTCCTCTTCTGCTTCTGCCGCCGCCGCCGCCTCTACGCCGTGGGTGGAGAAGTACCGTCCTCGCACCTTAGACCAGGTGGAGGCGCAGGACGAGGCGATCAGCGCGCTGCGTGCCTGCCTGAAGGAAGGCGCCAACATGCCGCACTTTCTCTTTCACGGCCCACCTGGGACTGGCAAAACCACCTCCATCCTCGCCGTCGCCCATGAGCTCTTCGGCCCGGATTACATCCGCAGCCGTGTGCGAGAGCTGAACGCGTCGGATGACCGCGGCATCAACGTGGTGCGGGAGAAGATCAAAGTGTTTGCGCAGGGGGCCGTCTCGAGCGGAGGCGGAGGTGTGACGCAGTCCGACGGCAAGGTGTACCCGGTGCCTGGTTTCAAGCTGATCATCCTGGATGAGGCGGACGCGCTGCTGCCTGACGCGCAGGGTGCGCTGCGCCGCATGATGGAAGACTTCAGCGACGTCACCCGCTTTTGTATTCTGTGCAACTACGTAAGCCGCATTATCGACCCCATCGCGAGCCGCTGCGCCAAGTACCGCTTCAAGCCACTCGTGAAGAGCGCGCTGTACCACCGCATCCAGTACGTCGCAGCGGCGGAGCACATTCAACTCTCCGAGGCGGCTCTGCACGCCCTCGACAGCGTCAGCGGCGGTGATCTGCGACTCGCCATTATGCACCTTCAGTCGGCGCACAAGGCGAGCGGCGCGGACTTGACGAAGGAGGACTTCGTCGCCGTCTCCGGCAGCGTACCGGCGGATGTGATGCAAGGCTACATTAAAGCACTTCTGTCGCAGCGGTTGGAGGAGGTAATTCAGGTTTCGCGGCAGCTCGTGTCACAGGGCTACGCCGCCGCACAGGTGCTCCAGCAGCTGCAGCGCTACTTGGTGAGCCCGGCGTGCCCGCTGAACTCCGCGCAGCGTGGGCGGCTCATGCTGAAGTTGTGCGAGACGGAGCGCCGCCTCGCCGACGGCGGTGACGACTACCTTCAGTTGCTGGACATTGGCAGCTCCGTGTGCGCGTCGTGAGCTACATGTGTGTCTCTTTCTCTCTCTGTGTGTGTAAGCGCAGTCATCAACTGATATTAGCACATTTTTTCCGCCAAAGCAGACGTACACACAATGGAACGCGATGAGTTGTACACTATAGAATAGCTGGATGTGACGGCTTTGAGCACATGTTATGAAAAAAGCCAACGGTCCATGATTTTGGTTTGCAGATATTTGTGAAAGCCACGTTGGAGTGGTCTTGCGGATGACACGATTTTTTTCTTTGCTGTTTCTCCATAGAAGTTCTGCATCTTCATAAACAACTAAAAATTGCAGTAAAAAGTAAACTAATTTCGACGATAAATTTTTTTTTTACTTGCTCCAATGCAGTTTCACACACATGAATGCGTTCATGACTCGCAGTTTTTTCATTGTAGCACTCGTTCTTATCCAAATAAAGCGCTGCGCGTGGGGTTGTTCTTGGGAAAGCCGGCTAAGGCACTGTGCATCAAATAATCTCTTTTTTTTCTATTATATACTTTTTTCTTTGTTCACTCCTCTTTACTTTCCCATCGTAAAATCTCCTAGGTATCTTTATGTAAGCAAAAAAAAAAAGGCATTCAATTCTTGTGTTGAGGCAAGAGCATCTTGTCAAAATTATTATTTTTCCTTTTTGCGCTTGTTACAGCTCCATAGCGATGAGTGCAGTTTACCATCGCGGTCTCCTGACATCATGTGTTGCAGCTGTCGCTCTCACGCTCCTCCTTAGCTGCGGTATCAGCAGCGGTGTGCGTGCGCAAAACACTGCTTCCGGGCCGTACCACATTCACGACGACTGCCCTGCGCATCACCTCACGGAAGACAACTTCGAACACGACACGCAAGCCACGTCCGGCATGACAAGTGGCAACTGGCTCATCATCTTTGTCCCGAGCAACGAGGGTGTCACGGCGCAACACTTTTCGCAGCAGACAGTGAACGAGCTTGCCATGTTCGAGGCTTTTGTCCAGCTGCCCAAGGCCACGCTCGACACGTATCAGGTGGTTCCCGCCTACGTCGTATGTGATGAAAGTCCGGCGCTGTGCCAGCGCTTCAGTGTGGACACGCTGCCCTCGAAGCTTGTGCTGCTCGGTGACAGTCGCATGTACCCCTACCCGGGCGATCACATCCGCTCCGTGGACGACATTGAGCTTTTCGTGACAGTGTTCCGTCGCATTCAGAGCAGTGCGATTCCCCCCGTGCGTCCGCCGATGGCGGTGTGGGGCCAGCTGCTCCTGCTCGTTGTGGGCGTGATTGGCATCTTTTTAGTGCGCTCCTACTCGATGAGCCGCATGTACGGCCCGCTGCCAAAAGGCGGACCGATGCACCGTCCAAAAGACGATTGAGGGGGAAATTGATAGGGTGGGTGTTCTCTACTCAGACGCAGCTGCTGCCGTGTTGGCGCTGCTGTAGAGCTATTTTTTTTTTTTAAATTCAAGTTGGGATTTGGTGTATTTTTAGCTCTACATCGAGGAAGAAAGCGTCCTCACCAAATAGAGCCGCTCAGCATTTGACGCACAGACACACACACAAACACACAAAACCAAGCGAACCTCTTTAAACTGAGTATTGAGTAGAACTGCGAGTACGAAGGTAAACATCGAGCATGTGTTACTGCCTCTCGTTGAGGCAATTTGCCCTACAAGAAGCTGAACATTCTCAAGTAGGTGAATCTTTCACTTAATTCCTGTCTTAGTTTTTTGATGACTGCAAAATGTAAACCTCGCTTTTTCTTTTTGTGCGCTGCGCGCTACCTCTCGCTCGACTCCTCACTGTTGACAAATACAATTCTCCTCGCTACACAACTGTTTTGATCACTCTCGAAGCAAAGCTGTCTTGTCGCTTGGCTCAACCTCACCCACACACAAGCACAAAGCGGTGTTTTTAGTTTCATTAAGACCCAAGTTGACGGTGGGCTGATACTGGCAACTCATCACAACCCTATCAAAGAAAGAGGGGGAGAAGCAATGAAGAGTGTGGAGTCCTCCGCAGACGCGTACATCTGCCACGTCGCCGATGCGCCGCCGTCGCACCAGAAGCCAAGCACGGTCGACGACGTGCTTCGCGGCGCGGACGCCTACCGCTTTCCTCCGCCGTCCGAAAACGCCTCACACCGCTACTCCTCCCCACACGCTGGCGTTGACGACAGCATCAGTGAGGAGGACCCGTACTACGCCGCGAGTGCCCTGCGGGTGCAGCCGTCCACGATGACGGCAGATGCGGACGAGCACAGCGGCGCTGCCACGCTGATTGCCGCCGAAACGTACGCGCCCTCGTCGCCGATTCCACCGCCGCAGCAGCGGGCCAGCGCGGCACGCAAAGGAAACGCATCTCCCACCCCTGTCACACGCAAGGCCGCAGCGAATGCGAATGTCGCTGGCAGAGGACTTGCCACGTCTTCGCAGCGCACGGGCGGGGCCGCTGATCCGTTTATATCCCCCTCGAGCACGGAGGCGGGCGACGACGACGACGACGGCGAAGGTGACAGAAGCAACGATGAACACTACCGTTCGAATCGCCAAGGCACCGCGTCGCCGGGGCACCCGTCGAGCCCGACGCTGGAAGGCGTCCCCACTACAAAAGCAACGGCAAAGCCCAAAGCTACAATTCACGCGGCGGAGCTGCCACGACGTCTGCCGCAGCCGCCGGAGGATCGCGTGCGTGGGTATTCCGTCCTGCAGGACTCCGCCGCCACCCCGACGTCGCAGCCATCAAGTCGGACGGCGCCGCAGGAGTCCGAGAAGGGTGCGGCGGCGGCGCGTGAGCTGCACGCGAGTGAGACGGGCCGTCCACTGCCTCCTCTCGTGAGCGGAAGCAAACAGGCGCGAAGTGCGCACACGAGTGTGGCAGATGAGAGCAGCCCCACCAGCACCACCGCTGCTGTCGCTGGCGTGCCGGCTGGGGCAGAGCCGTCGCGGCCCCAACGCGTGTCCTCTCCTTCTCCTACCGCGTCAAACAGCAACGCCGGCAACAATGGTGCGCTGGTGCCGGCGGAGACGGCAGCAGACAGCTCGAGTGTGGCCACGTACACCCGCGAGAACTCTCTGAAAGAGCTGGTGAGCCACGTGGACCACAACTCGTACGGCTTCGAGCTACGGGAGGCGCTGCAGGCGGTCGACTTCCCTGCCGTGTACAACGAGTATCGCCAGAACAGCAGCGTGGAGAGCAAGGCGCTGCAGGAGTGCCGGCACCTCTTCCGCGTGCTGGCGAAGAACAAGGACGCGATGAGCGCCGAGGACGTCTACGACCTGCTCGTGCTCTTCACCCCATGCGGCGCCTCCTACCGCGAGGGCCTGGACTTTCTGTGGGAGAACTGCGAGGGGAAGTCGAGCTTGTCCTTTGAGCACTTCCTCTTCTACGGCCCGCGCCTGCGTGCACGGCTGCGCGGCTACGAGCTCTTCAGTCAGCTGCGGGACCAAGACAAACTTGTGGTGACACACCACCGCGTCCTACCAGGCGAGCCGCCGCGCGACGCCAACGCCGCACGCGTGCACCTGCTACAACTCGCGGATGAGCAGCTGCAGGGGGCCATGCGGCCCCACACCCGGCCCCTGCGCCTGTACGAGGAGCTATTCCTTGTGGAGTACCAGGAGATGCTGTACGAAGCCGCCCTCATCCCCGCCAGCGAGGTACCGCAGCGGATGCCAGACGGTGACTTCGCCCACGACGCCTCGCAGCAGCAGCGCCACACGCTGCCGCAGCTGTCGGTGCCGGTGCTCCAGCGCGAGAGCACGGACTGGCGCGCCGACAACGAGAACGACAACAGCGACGGCGAGAGCGGGTACCGTGCCGCGGCGGCGGCGGACTCGCCAAGCCCGGTAGATCGACGGCCGTACGTCGTCGCCTACGACGCGAGCGAGGCGTCGAGTCAGGTGTCACCGGTGCACCGCGACGCCAATAGGAGTGGTCGTGGACTGCAGCCATCGCGGCCGCCCATGAAGGGGAGCGGTCGTGGCCCCGCGAATTCGAGAAAAGGAGCCTCGACGGCCCGCACGGCGAATGCGTGTTACAGCCTTTACAACCCAGATGGCTCCCGCAGTGCGCGGAATGGGGAGAGTCTAGCGGTGACGCTGCAGGGGCGGCCGCGGGCCGACATGCGGAAGAACCTAGGCCGATTTGTTGAGGAGGAGTATTGGGAGCGGCGAACACTGGACGACCACCTCATCACGCAGCTTCAAAACATGTACAGTACACACTGACGAGGATTTGCGTGTGTGTGTGTGTGTGTGTGTGTGT
>MDUD01006530.1:0-10702 GCA_002216565.1 Crithidia mellificae | reverse complement strand
TGAAGCGCCACCGCCGCACTATCTTTCTCTACTGCGACTTTCAGCACGACACGGTGCAGGCGATCAAGGAGCGTGTCGAGAAGCTGACAAGCCGCACCTTCTACACGATGTGCCTGTACCTGGGCAATCAGCGCCTGGATGACGAGGCTACTCTGTACAACGCTGGCGTGACGGAGGACGGCACCGAGCTGTGGGTGGTGTATTCAAAGGGCAAGACCGAGGAAGGCGAGCCTGTCTGGGAGGAAGTGGAGGAGGCCATGGCAGCGACGGCGCCAGTGCCCGAGACGGCCAGTGGGGAGGAAGGCATGCAGCCGCCACATCAAGCTGCTTTTCAAACGCCCGCGGACGGCGAGGAGCCGGACACGCTGCAGTCAACGGCTGCCTAAGGAAGTTGTTGAGACCAATTGAAACGATGACGGATTTGTGCAGTTGGCGTGCCTTGTTGGTTAATCCTCTTTCTTTTCTTTGACGATGTAATCTAGTTTCCTCTTCGTAAAGGAGGCGAAAAAACCGTAATCATAAAAATCAGCATTTTCTGTGCACATCGGAAAATAATTGAGGGAGCGGCGGAGATATTTCGTAGTCCTTAAGCTAAACCTTACTCCTGCTGGTGAATGAAACGCAATTAGAATATGTCCTCAGAGATGTGTATTTACACCATGATTTTTGTTAACAGCTGAGAAACATATATTTCTTGTTTAACAGATTAGATTTGGTGATCTGCGTGACAATCTGATTTTCAGTATGGCAAGACTTCCCAAAAACTCCCTTCTTTTCTACTCGTCTTTGCTCACCTAATTTTTTTTTCTCTCGCCGGTTCTTCTCTTCACATTGAATCAGCATTCTTGTCTGGGGTGCGAAGAAACGAAAGCATTAAAACTGCTGAGTGTGCTGATTATCGGCGGGGACTGCATACGCCGCAACGAAGCTACGCTCTTATAGGGCTACATGAACGCGATCATGAATTATTGCAATGATGCGGTGATGACGGAGGCGTTTTGGCGAGCGCAGATGCGCGGCCGCGTCTTTCCGCAGCTCTGCGACTTCCCACCGTCCGTTTCAGCGGAAGCGGCCGAGCGCCTCTATTTGGCTCCGCTGAGATCGCTTTGCATGGGGTGCAACAACCCTGAGAATAGCAGGAACGCACCTCCGCATCATCGCCACTTTAAAAATGACACTGGGACGCTGCAGCGTGGCCCGTTGGAGGTGACGGAGTATTCTCAGGAGACGGATACTGCGTCGTTTTTGACAAGTGGCGGAGATGCATGGGCAGCTGCATTGCTGTTGGAGGAGGTCTTAGAATAGCGGACTTCCTCATCGAATGTCCTTTTTTTTTTCTTCTGTATTTATCCTGCTCTAAACTGGCTTACCAGNNNNCTGTTTGCGCTTGTGTGTTATGAAATGCACCAATTTAGTGCAACAATAAATGGGCAGCGCTTCATTTTCCTTAGCTTGAAAGAAAAAAGGTAGTCGGCTTGCTACTCTTAAGTGGCTTAACGTGATAACATGAAAAAAAGCTTCCATTTCTCCTTTAAAACACTTTTTTCTGTAAAGAAGTGCTGAGTGTCGTTATGCGTTTGACTTCGTCGCAAGTTTTTTTTTCCTCTTATCTACTACTTTTCCTTCTTCTTTCAATTGTGTCGGTCCTTTTTTGCTTTTTGCTGAATTTTAACAAAAAGGTTTAAACTTGTTTTTTGGTATTCGACGTGCAACAGACTTGCAGATCGTTGTGTAAGAGTTGAAAATTCCCCCCCCTTCCCTTTCTTCACAGAGCTTGAAGAGCACTCAAAAGTGAAAGATAAAAGCTGACACTGTCAATTGTTTTTGAGCGCATTAAATAGTGTGCATTGGCTTTCATAGATTTTTTCTAGACACCCACTTTAAGTTACACACACACACACTTGCATATATATACATCGTGGCAGACAGAGATAGAGAGAGAGAGAGAAAGCAAAATTTCTTCAACAACAATAAATCCGCCTACGCACACAGACATACACACAGAAAAAAAAAAAGGAGCACCGAGCCATGGACGTCGACACGCTTCTAACGCGGCAGATGGAGCTGCACACCTCGGTTCGACACCCACCAAAGAACCCACAAGGCCTTGTCCAGCTGATGGACGTGATGCGTAACTACAAAAACTACTTCGAGTCTCTGCGTAAGATTGCGGATCAGTTCAACGTCGAGCCGGAGACGGTTTTCCAGGCGTTCATGTACATCAGCGTCGGCGGCACCGTTAACTTCGACCGTCAGCACCAGGACGGGTCGGTCCCGATGCACCAGGCAAAAGTCCTTGCTCGATCCAACGCCATCGAGCTCGCCTCCACGTTGCGGAAGGAGCTGCCCAATGCGGAGTTGATGGTCTACGTCGGCCTGAGCCGCGATCTGCGCACCACACTTCGTGTAAAAGTCGAGGATGGCAACGACCTCAAGACGGCCGAGGCGAGCGTGCGAGAGGCGGTGGAGTACCTCGACTACATTGATCGCTGCGCCCACCACAACCCAGAGCGTCTCTTTCAGTTCTACATGGCCGAAGACCCCAACTCGCTGGCGGCGCTGCTGGGCGAGTCGGACCCGCTGACGATGACCCAAACCATGCACGGCAGCACCATGCGTGGGTCCGGCATGGCCCTCCCAACCGTCCTCGACGAGAACGGCGTAGACGCTCGCGAGCCGACACCGCTGCCAAGCCCCCTCTCCACCTACTTGACGGAGCTGAAGAAGCAGTGCGGGTTGGCCTGTGAGGCGTCCTCGGCGAGCGGGGCTGCCACCCGCCGCCTCAAGGCAGCGCAGATCGTGTTGGACTGGGTGACGGCGGTGCCGGTGGAGTACTTCGCGGCGCACGCCGAGAAGATCGTGGCGGCCGTGGCGGCGACGCTTTCGCTGCTCGCGACGGAGAAGCGCTCCGCCCTGTGCCGCGTTGGCTGCGAGGTCATCACCGTCCTCGTGCAGCGCCTCTCCCCGGAGCCCGTCTTCCTCGACGACGTCGACCGCGGCACGTGCAGCAGCAACCCGGAGACCTTCAGCGGGGCTCTGGCGCAGTGGACGGCGAGCCTGGCCAAAGGAACTTACGTGACGGTCGCTGCCATCTCGACAGCTGCCGACGCGGCCCTGCGCGCCGTCGCCGTGCAGAGCCACGGCCACCTCTGCGTGGTGAAGAAACTGCTGGCGGTGCTGGCTGGTGGAACACAAACGGAGCTGCGGCGCAAGTGCCTTGGCTACCTCGCCCTCTGCGCCGCCGCCGCCCACGCCCACCGCGCGGAGAGCGTGCGGGAGCTGATTCGACTTGTCGGCCCCGTCGCAGTCGAGTACGTTTCGATTGGCGACTCCCCGAGCCGCAAGATGGCCCGTGCGTTGTGCTCCGTCCTGCGCGTGTTGGCGCCAGACGCGTCGCCGACCTGCCACGGCGCCCTCGCCATTGCGGATGAACGGGTGGAGCACCTAGTGCAGCAGGAGCGGCCACAGGTGGAGCCAGCCGTGCGGGGCGGCCCGCAAGACCTCGAGGAGCTCCTCTTCGAGGCGGACGCCTTTGTCTCCTCCACACGCACGTCCTTCTCCAACTCCACACCGCGGCACAGCGGAGCCGCGGGCGGTGGCAGCAGCGGCAGCCGAAGCAGCGGCAGTGCCAGCCTGAACACCGGCAGTGCCAGCGGGCCGGCGAGTGGCGGCTTCCGCGGTCGCGGCCGTGGCGGTGTCGGCATCACACGCACCAGCGTGCCGTCGAGCACACCACCGTCCGCGACGTCCCACCACGACGGCGGCGTGATCGGGGCGGAGGCGTCTCCCTTCACCCCGCCTGCCCGTGGCCGCGGCGCCGGTCAGCCGCCCCTCGCCACCCGCACCCCAGCCGGGAGCGGCACGGCGGTGGCGAAGCGGGCGGCAGGGCAGCAGCAGCAGCGGCAGCAGCCGCAGCTTGGCGAGTTGCGGAGCCCAACACGTCGCGGCGGTGCGACGGGTAGCACCAACGCTGGTGTGGGTGGCGGACACCGCGCTGCCCCGGAAAATGCAAACGCCGCTCCCCTTGTCGCGTCGTCGCATCGTGTAAAAGAGGATATGAGGGCTGAAACAGCAGAAGATGGCGTCTACGACACCGACTCTTTCCTCGGCAGCGACACCGTGCCGAAGAAGAACGCGAGGCAAGAGGATGCCGACGGCGCCCCACTGTCAAGCGGCGGCTCTGCGGCCCCGCGGCAGACAAGGCCGGTGTTGCCGAACGTCAACGTGCCTGGGCACCGCGGTCAGATAGCAGTGGAAGTGCCCGCTGAACCGACGCTCACGAAAGATCGGGCACGAGATGTTCATCATCTGGGTGGAAGTAAGGGCAGTCCGCACCACCTCACAGCAGCCACGACGCAGCCAAGCAGCGACCGCCCGGTGGTGCCGCTGAGCCTCCGCGACGATTGTGGTCCGCGTGATGGCGGCGACGACGACGACGGAGGGGTTGAAGGTGTTGCGGAGTTGCGTCGACCCAAGCACAGCAGTTTTAGCAACCAGAACACCGAGGCTCATCCATCGAGCCAGGCGACCGCGGGTGATGCGGCGGGTGCTGTGCGCATCAGCCGCTCCTTGCGCCGCAAGATCGAAGAGAACAAGGCAGGTAAAGAGGTCGGAGATGGCCATCGATTGCCCTGATAGAAAATAAAGTCAAGGCTTTTGTTGTGTCACTGTATGTTTCTTTCTGTCTTCTGAAGACTGTCTCTTGATTGCTACATCGGTACTATGTTGCTGATACGTCGGACGTAGCTGCTGAAGGAGTGCGCATCTGCTGTCGTTAGGGTTGTTGGCAAAGTGGTCTTCTTTTTTTTTTCCTTTACCTTGATTATCGCGCACTATTTATCCTGCTGTATTGTAGTTTTCTGTCTCTTCTCACAAAGTCTTTTTATTGCGCACTTGAGCAGCGTTGCCGTTTTCGTATATTTTTTTATCTCAGTCGCCCTCAAAGCTGCAATTCACCGAATCCATATGATATACTCCAGATCGTTATAGACCAGATTCTTGAATCAAACGTACGAGCAAACTGCTGAAAACTGACCGCAGCTATTGCGAAAAGTTCTGGTGCCACACGAGATTTGGCTTTAATATGAAAACACACTTGGCTAACTTGATGGCTGGTAGGCGTTTTGACAAAAGCGCTCCTTATTCTGGTTGTTGCCCATGAACAAATTTCTAATTTTTTTTTCTCGCTTTACAAGGTGAACAGATCTGCTTTACTATTACTGTTTTCATTTTGCTTGTCGCCTTTTTTATCCGTTCTTCCTACGCAAATTTGAAACACCCTTCAAAAAATCAGCGAACAACCCTAAAACCTACAGGTTCAACCACATTTACCGTGGCCTTTGATCCTTACGCTACCATACATTAGCACCGCAGATTTTTCACCAACATGAGCCTCTCCGCTGAGCCGCTCGCAAAGAAGGCGAAGACGGAAGCGACTTCTTCCTCTTCTGCTTCTGCCGCCGCCGCCGCCTCTACGCCGTGGGTGGAGAAGTACCGTCCTCGCACCTTAGACCAGGTGGAGGCGCAGGACGAGGCGATCAGCGCGCTGCGTGCCTGCCTGAAGGAAGGCGCCAACATGCCGCACTTTCTCTTTCACGGCCCACCTGGGACTGGCAAAACCACCTCCATCCTCGCCGTCGCCCATGAGCTCTTCGGCCCGGATTACATCCGCAGCCGTGTGCGAGAGCTGAACGCGTCGGATGACCGCGGCATCAACGTGGTGCGGGAGAAGATCAAAGTGTTTGCGCAGGGGGCCGTCTCGAGCGGAGGCGGAGGTGTGACGCAGTCCGACGGCAAGGTGTACCCGGTGCCTGGTTTCAAGCTGATCATCCTGGATGAGGCGGACGCGCTGCTGCCTGACGCGCAGGGTGCGCTGCGCCGCATGATGGAAGACTTCAGCGACGTCACCCGCTTTTGTATTCTGTGCAACTACGTAAGCCGCATTATCGACCCCATCGCGAGCCGCTGCGCCAAGTACCGCTTCAAGCCACTCGTGAAGAGCGCGCTGTACCACCGCATCCAGTACGTCGCAGCGGCGGAGCACATTCAACTCTCCGAGGCGGCTCTGCACGCCCTCGACAGCGTCAGCGGCGGTGATCTGCGACTCGCCATTATGCACCTTCAGTCGGCGCACAAGGCGAGCGGCGCGGACTTGACGAAGGAGGACTTCGTCGCCGTCTCCGGCAGCGTACCGGCGGATGTGATGCAAGGCTACATTAAAGCACTTCTGTCGCAGCGGTTGGAGGAGGTAATTCAGGTTTCGCGGCAGCTCGTGTCACAGGGCTACGCCGCCGCACAGGTGCTCCAGCAGCTGCAGCGCTACTTGGTGAGCCCGGCGTGCCCGCTGAACTCCGCGCAGCGTGGGCGGCTCATGCTGAAGTTGTGCGAGACGGAGCGCCGCCTCGCCGACGGCGGTGACGACTACCTTCAGTTGCTGGACATTGGCAGCTCCGTGTGCGCGTCGTGAGCTACATGTGTGTCTCTTTCTCTCTCTGTGTGTGTAAGCGCAGTCATCAACTGATATTAGCACATTTTTTCCGCCAAAGCAGACGTACACACAATGGAACGCGATGAGTTGTACACTATAGAATAGCTGGATGTGACGGCTTTGAGCACATGTTATGAAAAAAGCCAACGGTCCATGATTTTGGTTTGCAGATATTTGTGAAAGCCACGTTGGAGTGGTCTTGCGGATGACACGATTTTTTTCTTTGCTGTTTCTCCATAGAAGTTCTGCATCTTCATAAACAACTAAAAATTGCAGTAAAAAGTAAACTAATTTCGACGATAAATTTTTTTTTTACTTGCTCCAATGCAGTTTCACACACATGAATGCGTTCATGACTCGCAGTTTTTTCATTGTAGCACTCGTTCTTATCCAAATAAAGCGCTGCGCGTGGGGTTGTTCTTGGGAAAGCCGGCTAAGGCACTGTGCATCAAATAATCTCTTTTTTTTCTATTATATACTTTTTTCTTTGTTCACTCCTCTTTACTTTCCCATCGTAAAATCTCCTAGGTATCTTTATGTAAGCAAAAAAAAAAAGGCATTCAATTCTTGTGTTGAGGCAAGAGCATCTTGTCAAAATTATTATTTTTCCTTTTTGCGCTTGTTACAGCTCCATAGCGATGAGTGCAGTTTACCATCGCGGTCTCCTGACATCATGTGTTGCAGCTGTCGCTCTCACGCTCCTCCTTAGCTGCGGTATCAGCAGCGGTGTGCGTGCGCAAAACACTGCTTCCGGGCCGTACCACATTCACGACGACTGCCCTGCGCATCACCTCACGGAAGACAACTTCGAACACGACACGCAAGCCACGTCCGGCATGACAAGTGGCAACTGGCTCATCATCTTTGTCCCGAGCAACGAGGGTGTCACGGCGCAACACTTTTCGCAGCAGACAGTGAACGAGCTTGCCATGTTCGAGGCTTTTGTCCAGCTGCCCAAGGCCACGCTCGACACGTATCAGGTGGTTCCCGCCTACGTCGTATGTGATGAAAGTCCGGCGCTGTGCCAGCGCTTCAGTGTGGACACGCTGCCCTCGAAGCTTGTGCTGCTCGGTGACAGTCGCATGTACCCCTACCCGGGCGATCACATCCGCTCCGTGGACGACATTGAGCTTTTCGTGACAGTGTTCCGTCGCATTCAGAGCAGTGCGATTCCCCCCGTGCGTCCGCCGATGGCGGTGTGGGGCCAGCTGCTCCTGCTCGTTGTGGGCGTGATTGGCATCTTTTTAGTGCGCTCCTACTCGATGAGCCGCATGTACGGCCCGCTGCCAAAAGGCGGACCGATGCACCGTCCAAAAGACGATTGAGGGGGAAATTGATAGGGTGGGTGTTCTCTACTCAGACGCAGCTGCTGCCGTGTTGGCGCTGCTGTAGAGCTATTTTTTTTTTTTAAATTCAAGTTGGGATTTGGTGTATTTTTAGCTCTACATCGAGGAAGAAAGCGTCCTCACCAAATAGAGCCGCTCAGCATTTGACGCACAGACACACACACAAACACACAAAACCAAGCGAACCTCTTTAAACTGAGTATTGAGTAGAACTGCGAGTACGAAGGTAAACATCGAGCATGTGTTACTGCCTCTCGTTGAGGCAATTTGCCCTACAAGAAGCTGAACATTCTCAAGTAGGTGAATCTTTCACTTAATTCCTGTCTTAGTTTTTTGATGACTGCAAAATGTAAACCTCGCTTTTTCTTTTTGTGCGCTGCGCGCTACCTCTCGCTCGACTCCTCACTGTTGACAAATACAATTCTCCTCGCTACACAACTGTTTTGATCACTCTCGAAGCAAAGCTGTCTTGTCGCTTGGCTCAACCTCACCCACACACAAGCACAAAGCGGTGTTTTTAGTTTCATTAAGACCCAAGTTGACGGTGGGCTGATACTGGCAACTCATCACAACCCTATCAAAGAAAGAGGGGGAGAAGCAATGAAGAGTGTGGAGTCCTCCGCAGACGCGTACATCTGCCACGTCGCCGATGCGCCGCCGTCGCACCAGAAGCCAAGCACGGTCGACGACGTGCTTCGCGGCGCGGACGCCTACCGCTTTCCTCCGCCGTCCGAAAACGCCTCACACCGCTACTCCTCCCCACACGCTGGCGTTGACGACAGCATCAGTGAGGAGGACCCGTACTACGCCGCGAGTGCCCTGCGGGTGCAGCCGTCCACGATGACGGCAGATGCGGACGAGCACAGCGGCGCTGCCACGCTGATTGCCGCCGAAACGTACGCGCCCTCGTCGCCGATTCCACCGCCGCAGCAGCGGGCCAGCGCGGCACGCAAAGGAAACGCATCTCCCACCCCTGTCACACGCAAGGCCGCAGCGAATGCGAATGTCGCTGGCAGAGGACTTGCCACGTCTTCGCAGCGCACGGGCGGGGCCGCTGATCCGTTTATATCCCCCTCGAGCACGGAGGCGGGCGACGACGACGACGACGGCGAAGGTGACAGAAGCAACGATGAACACTACCGTTCGAATCGCCAAGGCACCGCGTCGCCGGGGCACCCGTCGAGCCCGACGCTGGAAGGCGTCCCCACTACAAAAGCAACGGCAAAGCCCAAAGCTACAATTCACGCGGCGGAGCTGCCACGACGTCTGCCGCAGCCGCCGGAGGATCGCGTGCGTGGGTATTCCGTCCTGCAGGACTCCGCCGCCACCCCGACGTCGCAGCCATCAAGTCGGACGGCGCCGCAGGAGTCCGAGAAGGGTGCGGCGGCGGCGCGTGAGCTGCACGCGAGTGAGACGGGCCGTCCACTGCCTCCTCTCGTGAGCGGAAGCAAACAGGCGCGAAGTGCGCACACGAGTGTGGCAGATGAGAGCAGCCCCACCAGCACCACCGCTGCTGTCGCTGGCGTGCCGGCTGGGGCAGAGCCGTCGCGGCCCCAACGCGTGTCCTCTCCTTCTCCTACCGCGTCAAACAGCAACGCCGGCAACAATGGTGCGCTGGTGCCGGCGGAGACGGCAGCAGACAGCTCGAGTGTGGCCACGTACACCCGCGAGAACTCTCTGAAAGAGCTGGTGAGCCACGTGGACCACAACTCGTACGGCTTCGAGCTACGGGAGGCGCTGCAGGCGGTCGACTTCCCTGCCGTGTACAACGAGTATCGCCAGAACAGCAGCGTGGAGAGCAAGGCGCTGCAGGAGTGCCGGCACCTCTTCCGCGTGCTGGCGAAGAACAAGGACGCGATGAGCGCCGAGGACGTCTACGACCTGCTCGTGCTCTTCACCCCATGCGGCGCCTCCTACCGCGAGGGCCTGGACTTTCTGTGGGAGAACTGCGAGGGGAAGTCGAGCTTGTCCTTTGAGCACTTCCTCTTCTACGGCCCGCGCCTGCGTGCACGGCTGCGCGGCTACGAGCTCTTCAGTCAGCTGCGGGACCAAGACAAACTTGTGGTGACACACCACCGCGTCCTACCAGGCGAGCCGCCGCGCGACGCCAACGCCGCACGCGTGCACCTGCTACAACTCGCGGATGAGCAGCTGCAGGGGGCCATGCGGCCCCACACCCGGCCCCTGCGCCTGTACGAGGAGCTATTCCTTGTGGAGTACCAGGAGATGCTGTACGAAGCCGCCCTCATCCCCGCCAGCGAGGTACCGCAGCGGATGCCAGACGGTGACTTCGCCCACGACGCCTCGCAGCAGCAGCGCCACACGCTGCCGCAGCTGTCGGTGCCGGTGCTCCAGCGCGAGAGCACGGACTGGCGCGCCGACAACGAGAACGACAACAGCGACGGCGAGAGCGGGTACCGTGCCGCGGCGGCGGCGGACTCGCCAAGCCCGGTAGATCGACGGCCGTACGTCGTCGCCTACGACGCGAGCGAGGCGTCGAGTCAGGTGTCACCGGTGCACCGCGACGCCAATAGGAGTGGTCGTGGACTGCAGCCATCGCGGCCGCCCATGAAGGGGAGCGGTCGTGGCCCCGCGAATTCGAGAAAAGGAGCCTCGACGGCCCGCACGGCGAATGCGTGTTACAGCCTTTACAACCCAGATGGCTCCCGCAGTGCGCGGAATGGGGAGAGTCTAGCGGTGACGCTGCAGGGGCGGCCGCGGGCCGACATGCGGAAGAACCTAGGCCGATTTGTTGAGGAGGAGTATTGGGAGCGGCGAACACTGGACGACCACCTCATCACGCAGCTTCAAAACATGTACAGTACACACTGACGAGGATTTGCGTGTGTGTGTGTGTGTGTGTGTGTGT
>MDUD01006529.1:0-10379 GCA_002216565.1 Crithidia mellificae | reverse complement strand
CGAAAAGTTGCACGTGCTCAGTAGCCCCCACGCCCGCGACCGCGGCCACGACCGCCACCGCGGCCCATCGCGTACGGGTTGAAGCCCTGGCTAATCATACCCGCCAACATCGCGAGAGTGGCCATCTCTTGCTGCATCGGGGCACCGCCGCCACGACCGCCACGCGGCACGTACCCGCCACCGCCCCGCGGTGCACCGCGCATGAAGCCAGGGATGTTGTCTCGCTTCACTGCCACCCGCAACGGCTTCCCGTGCAGGGACTGCCCGTCCTTCAGCAGCGCCGCATGCGCCTGCTCCTCCGACTCGAACTCGACGTAGGCATTGCCCTTCGGGTAGCCCTGGCGGTCCTTCAGCACCGTGACGCGCGAGATGGTGCCGCAGGAGGCAAAGAAGACGCGCAGGTCCGCCTCGGTGGTGCGGGTATCGAGGTCGTTGACGAAGATGGACGTGTTCGTCTTGGCCGCGCCAGCCTGGGCGGCAGCGGCGGCAGCAGCCACCGTCGCCGTCTTGCGTGTGCCCTCGTCCCGCGCGGCGGATTCCTGCAGCGTCTTCAGCTGCATGTCCTCCTGCAGGCTGTCGACCTGCCGGCGCATCTCCTCCAGCTCGGCCTCGGCGTCCACCTCAACGTTGAACTGCACCTCAGCCGGCGCCGTCTCCTTCTTGTCGTTCGCGTTTGCTGACATGAGAAAGAATGCGAAAGGTCGAGGCTCGTGAAAATAATGAGTTCTTACTTTGTGTGTGTGTGTGTGTGTGTGTGCTGAATGGTGTGACGTGGTGAAGAATAGTTCGGCTCTCTTTATTGTAAAGCAGGGCAGAACAGTCAAAAAAAAAAAAGAGGCAAAATTTGAAAGCAGCAGATGATACTAGCAGCTTGCGCAGCAACCGTGACAACACTCAACTTTTTTCTATACAATTGTAGAGTGTTTTCCTTTTATACAAAAAAAAAGCCAGGGTGTAAGCATTGGCCAAATTGCGATGTATACGCGTGGACGCGAATAGGTTAGACATAAAGAGGCGATAGAGGTTAGAAGAGATAGTTGAGTACAATAAAAACTGTGAGAATATGTTGCATGCAGAAGCTAAGAAAGCATTTAAAAAAAGATTATTCGCAACTCGTACTATCAAAGAAGGACAACTTACTTGTGTAAAGACTGGCATCAAGCTAAAACAAAACTTTTTTTTTTGTCGTAAAAAGGAAAAAGCGTGACGCAACGTTCAGCTAGCTGAATGCAGAAAGTCGTGGGTGTTCTTTGTTTTCATTGTAAAGGTACAAGACGACGTTGCCTGGGTCAATTGAAAATAAAAAGGACTAGGTGTATCTTAAAACTTCGTTTTGTTGTGGTTCAAAATGCCGAAAGAGCAAGAAAAAATGCAAAAAATAGACAGCTGTTGCAAAAAAAAAAAGAGATAATTGTACATACTTTTACGGAACAATATCAGATTAAGAAAACAAAAGAACAAAAACAAATATATAGAACATCGACAGAGCAAAAGAGACTTCGCAAGAAAAAAGTCGTCTTCTGTCCGTGAGAGAGCAGCCGCCACAAAGAAAAGCAAATTGTTTTTTAACAATCTTTATAATACATGCGTGTGTTTGTCAGCCACTGAGAAATGCATCAATTTAAACACAAAGAAAAAAAAAAGGAGGAGCCTAAAGGAGTGTTGCAAGCCTTCAACACTTGGAAACCCTATCAAATACACACGCACACACACACACACACACACACACACGCAAATCCTCGTCAGTGTGTACTGTACATGTTTTGAAGCTGCGTGATGAGGTGGTCGTCCAGTGTTCGCCGCTCCCAATACTCCTCCTCAACAAATCGGCCTAGGTTCTTCCGCATGTCGGCCCGCGGCCGCCCCTGCAGCGTCACCGCTAGACTCTCCCCATTCCGCGCACTGCGGGAGCCATCTGGGTTGTAAAGGCTGTAACACGCATTCGCCGTGCGGGCCGTCGAGGCTCCTTTTCTCGAATTCGCGGGGCCACGACCGCTCCCCTTCATGGGCGGCCGCGATGGCTGCAGTCCACGACCACTCCTATTGGCGTCGCGGTGCACCGGTGACACCTGACTCGACGCCTCGCTCGCGTCGTAGGCGACGACGTACGGCCGTCGATCTACCGGGCTTGGCGAGTCCGCCGCCGCCGCGGCACGGTACCCGCTCTCGCCGTCGCTGTTGTCGTTCTCGTTGTCGGCGCGCCAGTCCGTGCTCTCGCGCTGGAGCACCGGCACCGACAGCTGCGGCAGCGTGTGGCGCTGCTGCTGCGAGGCGTCGTGGGCGAAGTCACCGTCTGGCATCCGCTGCGGTACCTCGCTGGCGGGGATGAGGGCGGCTTCGTACAGCATCTCCTGGTACTCCACAAGGAATAGCTCCTCGTACAGGCGCAGGGGCCGGGTGTGGGGCCGCATGGCCCCCTGCAGCTGCTCATCCGCGAGTTGTAGCAGGTGCACGCGTGCGGCGTTGGCGTCGCGCGGCGGCTCGCCTGGTAGGACGCGGTGGTGTGTCACCACAAGTTTGTCTTGGTCCCGCAGCTGACTGAAGAGCTCGTAGCCGCGCAGCCGTGCACGCAGGCGCGGGCCGTAGAAGAGGAAGTGCTCAAAGGACAAGCTCGACTTCCCCTCGCAGTTCTCCCACAGAAAGTCCAGGCCCTCGCGGTAGGAGGCGCCGCATGGGGTGAAGAGCACGAGCAGGTCGTAGACGTCCTCGGCGCTCATCGCGTCCTTGTTCTTCGCCAGCACGCGGAAGAGGTGCCGGCACTCCTGCAGCGCCTTGCTCTCCACGCTGCTGTTCTGGCGATACTCGTTGTACACGGCAGGGAAGTCGACCGCCTGCAGCGCCTCCCGTAGCTCGAAGCCGTACGAGTTGTGGTCCACGTGGCTCACCAGCTCTTTCAGAGAGTTCTCGCGGGTGTACGTGGCCACACTCGAGCTGTCTGCTGCCGTCTCCGCCGGCACCAGCGCACCATTGTTGCCGGCGTTGCTGTTTGACGCGGTAGGAGAAGGAGAGGACACGCGTTGGGGCCGCGACGGCTCTGCCCCAGCCGGCACGCCAGCGACAGCAGCGGTGGTGCTGGTGGGGCTGCTCTCATCTGCCACACTCGTGTGCGCACTTCGCGCCTGTTTGCTTCCGCTCACGAGAGGAGGCAGTGGACGGCCCGTCTCACTCGCGTGCAGCTCACGCGCCGCCGCCGCACCCTTCTCGGACTCCTGCGGCGCCGTCCGACTTGATGGCTGCGACGTCGGGGTGGCGGCGGAGTCCTGCAGGACGGAATACCCACGCACGCGATCCTCCGGCGGCTGCGGCAGACGTCGTGGCAGCTCCGCCGCGTGAATTGTAGCTTTGGGCTTTGCCGTTGCTTTTGTAGTGGGGACGCCTTCCAGCGTCGGGCTCGACGGGTGCCCCGGCGACGCGGTGCCTTGGCGATTCGAACGGTAGTGTTCATCGTTGCTTCTGTCACCTTCGCCGTCGTCGTCGTCGTCGCCCGCCTCCGTGCTCGAGGGGGATATAAACGGATCAGCGGCCCCGCCCGTGCGCTGCGAAGACGTGGCAAGTCCTCTGCCAGCGACATTCGCATTCGCTGCGGCCTTGCGTGTGACAGGGGTGGGAGATGCGTTTCCTTTGCGTGCCGCGCTGGCCCGCTGCTGCGGCGGTGGAATCGGCGACGAGGGCGCGTACGTTTCGGCGGCAATCAGCGTGGCAGCGCCGCTGTGCTCGTCCGCATCTGCCGTCATCGTGGACGGCTGCACCCGCAGGGCACTCGCGGCGTAGTACGGGTCCTCCTCACTGATGCTGTCGTCAACGCCAGCGTGTGGGGAGGAGTAGCGGTGTGAGGCGTTTTCGGACGGCGGAGGAAAGCGGTAGGCGTCCGCGCCGCGAAGCACGTCGTCGACCGTGCTTGGCTTCTGGTGCGACGGCGGCGCATCGGCGACGTGGCAGATGTACGCGTCTGCGGAGGACTCCACACTCTTCATTGCTTCTCCCCCTCTTTCTTTGATAGGGTTGTGATGAGTTGCCAGTATCAGCCCACCGTCAACTTGGGTCTTAATGAAACTAAAAACACCGCTTTGTGCTTGTGTGTGGGTGAGGTTGAGCCAAGCGACAAGACAGCTTTGCTTCGAGAGTGATCAAAACAGTTGTGTAGCGAGGAGAATTGTATTTGTCAACAGTGAGGAGTCGAGCGAGAGGTAGCGCGCAGCGCACAAAAAGAAAAAGCGAGGTTTACATTTTGCAGTCATCAAAAAACTAAGACAGGAATTAAGTGAAAGATTCACCTACTTGAGAATGTTCAGCTTCTTGTAGGGCAAATTGCCTCAACGAGAGGCAGTAACACATGCTCGATGTTTACCTTCGTACTCGCAGTTCTACTCAATACTCAGTTTAAAGAGGTTCGCTTGGTTTTGTGTGTTTGTGTGTGTGTCTGTGCGTCAAATGCTGAGCGGCTCTATTTGGTGAGGACGCTTTCTTCCTCGATGTAGAGCTAAAAATACACCAAATCCCAACTTGAATTTAAAAAAAAAAAATAGCTCTACAGCAGCGCCAACACGGCAGCAGCTGCGTCTGAGTAGAGAACACCCACCCTATCAATTTCCCCCTCAATCGTCTTTTGGACGGTGCATCGGTCCGCCTTTTGGCAGCGGGCCGTACATGCGGCTCATCGAGTAGGAGCGCACTAAAAAGATGCCAATCACGCCCACAACGAGCAGGAGCAGCTGGCCCCACACCGCCATCGGCGGACGCACGGGGGGAATCGCACTGCTCTGAATGCGACGGAACACTGTCACGAAAAGCTCAATGTCGTCCACGGAGCGGATGTGATCGCCCGGGTAGGGGTACATGCGACTGTCACCGAGCAGCACAAGCTTCGAGGGCAGCGTGTCCACACTGAAGCGCTGGCACAGCGCCGGACTTTCATCACATACGACGTAGGCGGGAACCACCTGATACGTGTCGAGCGTGGCCTTGGGCAGCTGGACAAAAGCCTCGAACATGGCAAGCTCGTTCACTGTCTGCTGCGAAAAGTGTTGCGCCGTGACACCCTCGTTGCTCGGGACAAAGATGATGAGCCAGTTGCCACTTGTCATGCCGGACGTGGCTTGCGTGTCGTGTTCGAAGTTGTCTTCCGTGAGGTGATGCGCAGGGCAGTCGTCGTGAATGTGGTACGGCCCGGAAGCAGTGTTTTGCGCACGCACACCGCTGCTGATACCGCAGCTAAGGAGGAGCGTGAGAGCGACAGCTGCAACACATGATGTCAGGAGACCGCGATGGTAAACTGCACTCATCGCTATGGAGCTGTAACAAGCGCAAAAAGGAAAAATAATAATTTTGACAAGATGCTCTTGCCTCAACACAAGAATTGAATGCCTTTTTTTTTTTGCTTACATAAAGATACCTAGGAGATTTTACGATGGGAAAGTAAAGAGGAGTGAACAAAGAAAAAAGTATATAATAGAAAAAAAAGAGATTATTTGATGCACAGTGCCTTAGCCGGCTTTCCCAAGAACAACCCCACGCGCAGCGCTTTATTTGGATAAGAACGAGTGCTACAATGAAAAAACTGCGAGTCATGAACGCATTCATGTGTGTGAAACTGCATTGGAGCAAGTAAAAAAAAAATTTATCGTCGAAATTAGTTTACTTTTTACTGCAATTTTTAGTTGTTTATGAAGATGCAGAACTTCTATGGAGAAACAGCAAAGAAAAAAATCGTGTCATCCGCAAGACCACTCCAACGTGGCTTTCACAAATATCTGCAAACCAAAATCATGGACCGTTGGCTTTTTTCATAACATGTGCTCAAAGCCGTCACATCCAGCTATTCTATAGTGTACAACTCATCGCGTTCCATTGTGTGTACGTCTGCTTTGGCGGAAAAAATGTGCTAATATCAGTTGATGACTGCGCTTACACACACAGAGAGAGAAAGAGACACACATGTAGCTCACGACGCGCACACGGAGCTGCCAATGTCCAGCAACTGAAGGTAGTCGTCACCGCCGTCGGCGAGGCGGCGCTCCGTCTCGCACAACTTCAGCATGAGCCGCCCACGCTGCGCGGAGTTCAGCGGGCACGCCGGGCTCACCAAGTAGCGCTGCAGCTGCTGGAGCACCTGTGCGGCGGCGTAGCCCTGTGACACGAGCTGCCGCGAAACCTGAATTACCTCCTCCAACCGCTGCGACAGAAGTGCTTTAATGTAGCCTTGCATCACATCCGCCGGTACGCTGCCGGAGACGGCGACGAAGTCCTCCTTCGTCAAGTCCGCGCCGCTCGCCTTGTGCGCCGACTGAAGGTGCATAATGGCGAGTCGCAGATCACCGCCGCTGACGCTGTCGAGGGCGTGCAGAGCCGCCTCGGAGAGTTGAATGTGCTCCGCCGCTGCGACGTACTGGATGCGGTGGTACAGCGCGCTCTTCACGAGTGGCTTGAAGCGGTACTTGGCGCAGCGGCTCGCGATGGGGTCGATAATGCGGCTTACGTAGTTGCACAGAATACAAAAGCGGGTGACGTCGCTGAAGTCTTCCATCATGCGGCGCAGCGCACCCTGCGCGTCAGGCAGCAGCGCGTCCGCCTCATCCAGGATGATCAGCTTGAAACCAGGCACCGGGTACACCTTGCCGTCGGACTGCGTCACACCTCCGCCTCCGCTCGAGACGGCCCCCTGCGCAAACACTTTGATCTTCTCCCGCACCACGTTGATGCCGCGGTCATCCGACGCGTTCAGCTCTCGCACACGGCTGCGGATGTAATCCGGGCCGAAGAGCTCATGGGCGACGGCGAGGATGGAGGTGGTTTTGCCAGTCCCAGGTGGGCCGTGAAAGAGAAAGTGCGGCATGTTGGCGCCTTCCTTCAGGCAGGCACGCAGCGCGCTGATCGCCTCGTCCTGCGCCTCCACCTGGTCTAAGGTGCGAGGACGGTACTTCTCCACCCACGGCGTAGAGGCGGCGGCGGCGGCAGAAGCAGAAGAGGAAGAAGTCGCTTCCGTCTTCGCCTTCTTTGCGAGCGGCTCAGCGGAGAGGCTCATGTTGGTGAAAAATCTGCGGTGCTAATGTATGGTAGCGTAAGGATCAAAGGCCACGGTAAATGTGGTTGAACCTGTAGGTTTTAGGGTTGTTCGCTGATTTTTTGAAGGGTGTTTCAAATTTGCGTAGGAAGAACGGATAAAAAAGGCGACAAGCAAAATGAAAACAGTAATAGTAAAGCAGATCTGTTCACCTTGTAAAGCGAGAAAAAAAAATTAGAAATTTGTTCATGGGCAACAACCAGAATAAGGAGCGCTTTTGTCAAAACGCCTACCAGCCATCAAGTTAGCCAAGTGTGTTTTCATATTAAAGCCAAATCTCGTGTGGCACCAGAACTTTTCGCAATAGCTGCGGTCAGTTTTCAGCAGTTTGCTCGTACGTTTGATTCAAGAATCTGGTCTATAACGATCTGGAGTATATCATATGGATTCGGTGAATTGCAGCTTTGAGGGCGACTGAGATAAAAAAATATACGAAAACGGCAACGCTGCTCAAGTGCGCAATAAAAAGACTTTGTGAGAAGAGACAGAAAACTACAATACAGCAGGATAAATAGTGCGCGATAATCAAGGTAAAGGAAAAAAAAAAGAAGACCACTTTGCCAACAACCCTAACGACAGCAGATGCGCACTCCTTCAGCAGCTACGTCCGACGTATCAGCAACATAGTACCGATGTAGCAATCAAGAGACAGTCTTCAGAAGACAGAAAGAAACATACAGTGACACAACAAAAGCCTTGACTTTATTTTCTATCAGGGCAATCGATGGCCATCTCCGACCTCTTTACCTGCCTTGTTCTCTTCGATCTTGCGGCGCAAGGAGCGGCTGATGCGCACAGCACCCGCCGCATCACCCGCGGTCGCCTGGCTCGATGGATGAGCCTCGGTGTTCTGGTTGCTAAAACTGCTGTGCTTGGGTCGACGCAACTCCGCAACACCTTCAACCCCTCCGTCGTCGTCGTCGCCGCCATCACGCGGACCACAATCGTCGCGGAGGCTCAGCGGCACCACCGGGCGGTCGCTGCTTGGCTGCGTCGTGGCTGCTGTGAGGTGGTGCGGACTGCCCTTACTTCCACCCAGATGATGAACATCTCGTGCCCGATCTTTCGTGAGCGTCGGTTCAGCGGGCACTTCCACTGCTATCTGACCGCGGTGCCCAGGCACGTTGACGTTCGGCAACACCGGCCTTGTCTGCCGCGGGGCCGCAGAGCCGCCGCTTGACAGTGGGGCGCCGTCGGCATCCTCTTGCCTCGCGTTCTTCTTCGGCACGGTGTCGCTGCCGAGGAAAGAGTCGGTGTCGTAGACGCCATCTTCTGCTGTTTCAGCCCTCATATCCTCTTTTACACGATGCGACGACGCGACAAGGGGAGCGGCGTTTGCATTTTCCGGGGCAGCGCGGTGTCCGCCACCCACACCAGCGTTGGTGCTACCCGTCGCACCGCCGCGACGTGTTGGGCTCCGCAACTCGCCAAGCTGCGGCTGCTGCCGCTGCTGCTGCTGCCCTGCCGCCCGCTTCGCCACCGCCGTGCCGCTCCCGGCTGGGGTGCGGGTGGCGAGGGGCGGCTGACCGGCGCCGCGGCCACGGGCAGGCGGGGTGAAGGGAGACGCCTCCGCCCCGATCACGCCGCCGTCGTGGTGGGACGTCGCGGACGGTGGTGTGCTCGACGGCACGCTGGTGCGTGTGATGCCGACACCGCCACGGCCGCGACCGCGGAAGCCGCCACTCGCCGGCCCGCTGGCACTGCCGGTGTTCAGGCTGGCACTGCCGCTGCTTCGGCTGCCGCTGCTGCCACCGCCCGCGGCTCCGCTGTGCCGCGGTGTGGAGTTGGAGAAGGACGTGCGTGTGGAGGAGACAAAGGCGTCCGCCTCGAAGAGGAGCTCCTCGAGGTCTTGCGGGCCGCCCCGCACGGCTGGCTCCACCTGTGGCCGCTCCTGCTGCACTAGGTGCTCCACCCGTTCATCCGCAATGGCGAGGGCGCCGTGGCAGGTCGGCGACGCGTCTGGCGCCAACACGCGCAGGACGGAGCACAACGCACGGGCCATCTTGCGGCTCGGGGAGTCGCCAATCGAAACGTACTCGACTGCGACGGGGCCGACAAGTCGAATCAGCTCCCGCACGCTCTCCGCGCGGTGGGCGTGGGCGGCGGCGGCGCAGAGGGCGAGGTAGCCAAGGCACTTGCGCCGCAGCTCCGTTTGTGTTCCACCAGCCAGCACCGCCAGCAGTTTCTTCACCACGCAGAGGTGGCCGTGGCTCTGCACGGCGACGGCGCGCAGGGCCGCGTCGGCAGCTGTCGAGATGGCAGCGACCGTCACGTAAGTTCCTTTGGCCAGGCTCGCCGTCCACTGCGCCAGAGCCCCGCTGAAGGTCTCCGGGTTGCTGCTGCACGTGCCGCGGTCGACGTCGTCGAGGAAGACGGGCTCCGGGGAGAGGCGCTGCACGAGGACGGTGATGACCTCGCAGCCAACGCGGCACAGGGCGGAGCGCTTCTCCGTCGCGAGCAGCGAAAGCGTCGCCGCCACGGCCGCCACGATCTTCTCGGCGTGCGCCGCGAAGTACTCCACCGGCACCGCCGTCACCCAGTCCAACACGATCTGCGCTGCCTTGAGGCGGCGGGTGGCAGCCCCGCTCGCCGAGGACGCCTCACAGGCCAACCCGCACTGCTTCTTCAGCTCCGTCAAGTAGGTGGAGAGGGGGCTTGGCAGCGGTGTCGGCTCGCGAGCGTCTACGCCGTTCTCGTCGAGGACGGTTGGGAGGGCCATGCCGGACCCACGCATGGTGCTGCCGTGCATGGTTTGGGTCATCGTCAGCGGGTCCGACTCGCCCAGCAGCGCCGCCAGCGAGTTGGGGTCTTCGGCCATGTAGAACTGAAAGAGACGCTCTGGGTTGTGGTGGGCGCAGCGATCAATGTAGTCGAGGTACTCCACCGCCTCTCGCACGCTCGCCTCGGCCGTCTTGAGGTCGTTGCCATCCTCGACTTTTACACGAAGTGTGGTGCGCAGATCGCGGCTCAGGCCGACGTAGACCATCAACTCCGCATTGGGCAGCTCCTTCCGCAACGTGGAGGCGAGCTCGATGGCGTTGGATCGAGCAAGGACTTTTGCCTGGTGCATCGGGACCGACCCGTCCTGGTGCTGACGGTCGAAGTTAACGGTGCCGCCGACGCTGATGTACATGAACGCCTGGAAAACCGTCTCCGGCTCGACGTTGAACTGATCCGCAATCTTACGCAGAGACTCGAAGTAGTTTTTGTAGTTACGCATCACGTCCATCAGCTGGACAAGGCCTTGTGGGTTCTTTGGTGGGTGTCGAACCGAGGTGTGCAGCTCCATCTGCCGCGTTAGAAGCGTGTCGACGTCCAT
>MDUD01006526.1:0-11039 GCA_002216565.1 Crithidia mellificae | reverse complement strand
ATAGAATGCGTGTCGCAACGACGACTGTTGGGGCAAGACGAGTTGGACCCGGAGGCCGCCGTGGCGCCGCGGGTGGCCTCGCTTGTGCTGCCGGTGGTGCCACGTCTGTTGCGGTTGCTGATGCAGAGGCAGGGGAAGCTGCAGCAGCGTCCACCTCTCCTTTGTTCAATTGGATTTCATCGATTTTTTCGGGAATAGACTTTTTGCTTTTCCGCTTCTGCAGCGGGGGGCGAAGCCGTTCCTCCTCTTCCTGCTGTAATTCGTGTTGCGATTGACCTAAAAGCGCTGCATCGTTGTTACGAGGTGCGAGAGGTGTCGTCTTTGTGCGTCCACTTGTGCCTTCTTGATTACTGTCCGCATCCGTATCATCCTCACTACTGTTGCCTTCTGCGTGATGGTCATCGTTTTCCGCGTTACTCGCTGCGGCGGAGCCGGACTGGCTCGCTGCTGCCTGCGAGCGCGGCGGCGGCAGCGTTGGGTGTGACACGTACAGAACCGGCTCGAGTTCTTCGCTGCCGTCGCCAAGGTTGATGCAGCTCGGAAGCGGGGGAAGCAGCTCCTCAGGGATGTCCGTGATGGTGGCGCAGCAGGGGCAGAGGAGGGAGAGGGTGTTGATGGGGGCGTGCAAGGTCTGCCCGCAGCCTCCGCAGGTCAGCTCCATGTGCTGAGCCGCGTTGACCGTCTTACACACGCGACAGCGGCAGGTCACGGTGCCGAGCGGGTAGGTGAGGATGCGCTGGCAGCCGTAGCACACTAGCTGGCCGAAAAGCATGATATTGATGTTGTTAATGATATTGATGTACAATGTGTCTATCTGTGCGTGTGTGTGTGCTAAAGAAAATTATGAAGAAAAACCACGCTTTTCTTCTTTCTTTTTTTCTTTTGGTTAAGCAGATAGGAAAAGACAAAAGTGCAGCAACAACCTGCTTTTTTGGTACTGCAACTGTGAGCAGAGTGGCCAGTTAAAGGAAATGAAGAAGGGCAGATGCATAAAATGTTTTTTTTTTTCGCAGGTGATTACACGCCGAATATTCAGCATAAAGTAAGAACCCGCCGGAGACGTTTTCGTCTAAACTCAACAGGTTCAAGCTTTTCTTCACATCTCTTTAGTTAGATCGCTCCTCCTTTTCAAGTTTATGCTAGTAAATTCAAAGAGCTGCTATCACGAAAGTATACACACAAGGAAAATAACAGTTGCACCCCTAGTCATGCCTGACGCAGATTGTCTCCACCCTTTCTTTCTTCTCTTTGCTGTTATTGCACAACGCAATGTGTAGGACGCAGAGTTCAGCGCTCACACAAGTACACAATTAATGTTCAGATAAAAATAATAATAAAGTCATAAAAAAGTCCCCTCTTCCACTTGTCAATCAATTACATCAGCTTTCTCGCCATTCGACTTCCTCCAAGCACAAATAGAGTCTTCCTCCCACATTTGCTGCTCTCTGCGATAAGCCGTGGGTATGAGAGAGGAAAAAGACACGTGCTGTAAGGGAAGACGTAACGCGAAAAGCGGAGAGAAACAAAAAAAAATAAAGGGGGGACCTTGAACCTAAACACAGACAAACACGCACACATGTATACTGAAGGAGGAAAACAACGAAAGGACGGATCACGGAGTACGTAGAAGCTCACCTAGCATTTTCGTTTTTCACAACTGTACATACGAACAAACTAACGACCATTTGTTTTTCATTTTCTTTTCTACGCCGAGTAAAATATGTTGTTGATGCGTAAAACTTTATAAAGAGAAAGAGGCTCATGGGCCACCACAGATGTAAAGCACACATATCAGCACCCGCACACGGATGCGTACGCGCAAATAAGTGTTTTAAATGCGCCTAACGGATTCAAAGAGGGGTTGAGAAATCTAGTGTGCACAAAAGGAAGGACAAAAAAGAACTTCAAGCACTGCCAGAACTTGCGCGTCTACAATCGTAGAGGAAAATAACCAGACGATTCACACTTAAAACAGAAAAAAGAAGTACACAGGAACAAAGAAAAGGGATGCAAGAACGTAAAGGGGTTGTACACATGACACTTATACACACAAAAAAGGAGAAAAGATGGAAAAACGAGTCAAGTCAGTTTTCCAATTAACAAGGAGTCAAACAGGTAAACAAACAGAAAGCTGATGATGCACATGAAATAGAAAGAGAAGTGAAACAAGAAGAGAAGTCATCATAAGTGGTGAGAATGCAGCGGAGCATAGGTGGAAAGATTTGCTTTGAGTTGAAAAAAGCAGCAAAGCTTGTCTGCTTAAAGAAGTAAGGCGTAAAGGCGTACGTGAAAAGATGAACAAGATGTTCTAAAGCCAGTAAACGGTAAGCACATATACAAAAAAATAAAAACCCGATTGGGAGAAGGGACAGAAAAAGAAAAAACAAAGCGAACTAACCTGAAAAAATAATCAAAAGTGATAATGACAAGAGAGCACCGGGGAGAAGAAGAGATCATAGGGGAAAAAACAATCCGAAGACATTCAATACAATTGTTTCAAAGCACAGTAGCACACGTGCAAAACAGTGGTAAAAAGTGACACAGACAATTGAAGTAAGAGGATTTGAGATTGCATTTGAGTATGTCCGTTTGTGCGTATGTATGCTTGTTGCAAAAATAAGCTACAAAAGAGGTTTATGCCTCGACGCTAAAATTGTTTCCATAAGCTTCATTCTCCGTACAAGAATCAACAATTCAGGCATAATAGGAAGGTTTCTTCATAGAAAAAAGGAAAAACAAAAAAATGGTCGTGATGATAGTTTTGCATGTTCGCCGTAAGCAAGTCGAAAGGTGTAAAATTAAAGAATAAATAAAACAACTTGCCTGAAAATAGTGTTTGGTGGTAATAATATGCATCGACTGTCTCCCTAAACGGTTATATGTGGTTACTTGTTTTTGTTCTGTGTGTGTCGTTCGCGTGTCCCGCCTACCGGCCCACTTACTGCTGCTTCTTTTTCTTGTTCTCGTTTGCCTTCTCCTCCGCTGACGCCATCATTTCCCGCACCCGCAGGACCATCTCAATCACGTACATCACGAGCGCCATGCGCACGTTCGCCTGCACTGTCATGCAGCCCTGCGCGTGGGTGTAGTTCATGTAGCTGGCGTAGATAGACAGCAGGCTCGAGCCGCCGCACTCGGCAAGGTCCAGCAGCGCCGCCGTGTACGCCAGCTTCGCCGCGGTCGCCGTCTTGCCGCCCGCCTCGGCGTTGTCGATCTGCATGTACACGAAGTTGCGCACCGTCGAGATGACAAGGGAATAGGTGGCCAGCATGCCGAAGCAGCTCGTGCCGATGCTGTAGGTGTGCCAGAAGTAGAGGGCGATGAGGACCTGGAACCACCAGAGGGACGGCGTCACGCGACGCGGCTGGCGCTTCTCCTGCTCCGGCGACGAGACGATGTAGTCGCGCAGCACCAGGAAGAAGGTGTCCAGCTGCTCGGCAACCTTCACCATCACCGCGCCACCGAGGGCGAAGCCGACGTAGCCCTTAAAGGTCAGGTTGTCATCCCAGATGCACATCGTCGTGAAGAAGGAGCTTTGCAGGATCGACTGCACCATCGCGGGCACGAGCATGCAGGAGAGGGCAGCGCACGCGACGGTCATCGCGAGGTGGTAGACCGAGGCGGCGCCGAAGCACGACTTAAGAGCCGCCGTCGTCGCCTTCGAGTGGCCGTTCTGACGTGTCGCCGCCGCCGCGGCGTTCTCTGCGTCCTTGCTCGCCTTGCGGTTCTTGTTCCACCAGCGCAGAATGCGGTCGCCCTTGCCGACCATAACGAGGTAGCACGAGGCGATGTAGCCGATCATGTCGATGTTCTCCAGCAGGTACGCCTGCAGCTGGTAGCCATCGAAGTTGACAATGTAGTTAATGGCGCTGGACATTGTGAAGCACAAATTTTTTTTTCTTTTTTGAGTAGAGGTTACGGTTTTATTGTAACGAGAGGCGGCGATCTACGATGCAGCGGGAATTGTTCTGACAGAAAGAGAGACTAATTGGGAAAGAGAGCAGGTATGAGCTGTTGAGGAAGAGAACAAGAAAATAAGTGGGATGCAGGTGGGAGAGTGTGAGAATAGATGAGAGAGAAGGGATGGAAGGGCTGAGTGAACCTTTTTGCAAGGTGCACCGACACACAGAGCCGTATAAAAATCTATCCAAAACGTAATTTTGACCGTTGCTTCAGATCGATGTAGAATGCCAAGGCGAGCAACTGACTCATTCAAACAGCACGATGCCGCTTGTCAGTGCATAGGAAGCACACACACGAGGAAGAAAACACCAATTGTACCATTTCACCGTTCTCGAGTACACGGATGTAGACATCTATTGGGTCATCCTTCTATCTCAACCACTGAAAAGAGTTGTTTTGTATTGTTGAAGTTGTTTGACAATATGTTTCGTTAAATAAAATATCCTTTTTTCAAGTTCGCAACTGGGCTATTTCCCAGAAAAATAAATTAAGGTGTTTTGCCTTGCTTTTTTCTTTATCCTTTAGGTTTGCCCAGCTTCATTAAAAGTCAAATAAGTACTGAGTTGAAAAACAAACACCCTTCACCGGGCCATAAGGCTTGCCTCGGCGGGGTGCTTGCTCAGTATAGGCGGATGAAGCAAAACCACTAAAAATATAGAAAATGAAAAGAGGGTCGGAAGAGTGAATGAGGAGAGACGAGCTAGCGCCATGAAAAACACACACACAAAGAAAAAATTATCAGCTCCAGAGACTAACAGCCAGTCAAGACAACAGGTGGAAGCTGAGCAGATCCATGCGTCTCGCCACTTTGCGTCTAACCAACACCAAAAAAAACAACCCACTACTGGTCAATCACTCTTATCATTTAAATAGATGGAGAAGGGGCCAAAAGAACAGAGATGCGGCAAAACACCACGCAAGAAAAATACAGGAAAAAACAACAAAAAGGAATACTTCGATGTGTTTGGGTTTGCTTTTTTCTCTTCCAGTCAGCATTACTAAGTTTATGTTAAAAAGCCTCAATTCAACGAACTCAGCCTCACGTGGAGGACAGAGGGCGAATGAGAAAAGAGATGAACAGACAAAACAAAAAAGAAAAGGAGTGAAAAGGGAAGAGAAAGGAGGAAAAAGAGCACAGACCAGGCAAAAACAAGAATTCAAAGAGAAGTGGCAATAATAAGAGCGGTCGATCAAAACCAGAAACAACGACGCCACAACTACGAAGCTTTACGGCGAATGCGAAAAAAAAAAACCACGCAGAAGTGTTTATATCTGTGCCAAACAGAATGCCACTGGCAAGAAAAGAACCATTAAAAAAAAAAGAGAGATTCATTCGTTTTGTTGTGACAGCGTCAGCGGCGCGACAATCACTTCGCTTCCTCTCGCCGCTCGCCCGTGCCAAGTTTTGCGTGTGGCCGCAAAGTCGCAGGAGGAGAACAAAATTGCAGTGTATATATAGATCACACAATGAAAGGAAGTTTCGTTTGATGCTGAATCATTAGTAAAAGATGGGAAACGACCTAGTTCTACTTTTTTTTTTTGTAAGACGCGTTTTCTACACTGAGTGTAAGGCATGTCCAGTGCGCATTCTCACAACAAAGCGCACCTCCATTTTTTCAACCCTCAATAATGGGTTGTGTGTGTGTGTTCCTCTGCGAGCTCACGTAGTCATTTGTTAGAAATTATAGACAACCAGTTTGCCTGTTTGTGCTTCTCTCTTCTCTTCATCTTCGCCTCTAATTCCCACGTTACTCGGCCTTCTTGGCGGCCGACGCGCGCGGCGCCGGGGCCTTGCGGGGCAGGATGTAACCCTTCACGAACATCTCCGAGAAGAGGTAGAAGTTGAAGATGTAAATGACGAGCTGAGTGCGGCTGGCGGACAGGGTCGTGCCCGGGCAGTTCGACTCCTCGTAGAACATGCGCTGGTACGTCACGTAGCCCGACACGAAGAGGCCGCCGACCATCTGCGTGATCTGCAGCAGCGTGATGTACATGGCGAACGGCTTCACCAGGTTCTTGTAACCGGCCTCCGACAGGGCAAAGTACATGTACATGATGGAGTGCACAAAGTAGTTCATGGCAGCGGCGCAGATGAAGATGCTGGTTCCTTGCTGGTAGCTGTACCAGGCAAACAGGTAGGTCGTGACGTGGTGGAACCAGGAGAGGAAGGACAGGCGGACGCCGCGCATCAGCAGGAAAACGGTATCCATGAACTCCGGCACCTTCGAGATGGCGAACATGCCAATCGCGAAGCCCACCTTCGTCGTGTAGAACTCCTCCTCGTGGAAGGTGCAGAGGGTGTCGTGCAGGCCCTCGTTCGCGAAGTGCCGGATCAGCGGCGGACCCACGCGCAGCACGCCGTACATCGAGAAGACGGAGAGGGCCACGTTCCACACAGCCCAGGCCTTCTTGATGATGCCGAGCGGCGGGTTGCCGTGGAAGAGGCTGTTCATCAGCTGAGGGCCCGTGAAGACGAAGGCGAGGTAGGCGCCGGCGATGTAGACGCACACGTCCACGTTGTCCGCCAGCCACCGCTGCACGGCGTGTCCGTCGTACTGGTGATCGCCGTAGTTGTCCAGCCACTGCATTTTCTTAGATCTCGGTTTTTTCTAAAAATTTTCTTGCTGCGTTAAAAGTGAAAATATATGTGTGGCAAATTGGCTACTGATCTCCGTGAGAGAACAGATAGTTATGTGTATATGTATGTGTTTGTGTGTGTGACGAGACACGGTATCGGGAAGGATAAGCGACTTATTCAACAATATTATCAAAAACAAGAACCACGGTAAAAGTGTTGAAAAAAGAAGAGCCTTTTCTTTTCGTGTTCACGACAGTTACAAAGAAGGGCGACGCTTAGCTTCGTCCTTTTTTTTGTCATAGAATTGAACTTCTGCTTCTGCGCACAAGCAAACAGCAGCGGAGTGCCGCAGAAATGATAGTATTGTATCTCCAGCAACGATGACGACTGCCCATTGCGAAGCAGCCTCGCGAATTGTATGCAATCGCCACTACGAGGTGGCGACACACACAGCTCGCGTTTAAATTGAGAGGGGTACAGCGGGTTTTTCAACTATTGTCAACTTGAGTGTTTTAGCAAGCTGTCAAAGATCTCTTTTTCTTTTAGGTTATTTTTTTTTGTATAGATGTTTGGGTTTTCGTGCAGTTTAAAAAAAGGCTTTTCGAGAAAAACACCTCCACCACATGTGCCAGTAAAGCTCAAAACACTTCTACAAACAAACGTGATAGAGGATGTCTGACAGTGAGTGCTTCTTTCATCTGTCTCTCCAACACAGTAAGCACTTCTGCCAGACTGCTTTTACAATCATGAACGTGTGCAAGGAACGACAACTCTGACGTGTGGTCTCGCCATCAGAGAGAAAGAGCACTTCATTCTCGCACAACTCAGAGAAGCCGGCTTGACAACGTTGAACAACCACACATTAAAAAAAAAAGAAAACACAATTCACCGAAAAAAAAAAACAGAAGAAAACAAAACTTAATTTAATAAAACAAAGAAAAACAAGGATGCCTCTTATGCCCGCGTAGCTGAAGAACGTGCCCTGCTACGCAAAAGACAACAAAAGAAAAAGGAAACAAGACAATTACGACGAAGTCAGTGAGAAGAAGAATGAAAACTACGACAAAAATTCAGAATTGGAATCATGTTCTGCATCTGTGATCATTAATGAGGAAAAAACAACAAAGCAAAATCAAATATGAAAACCATACATGAATGCAGATAGGTATATATGAATTGAGAGGTACGATTACAAAAGCGAGAAGAAACAACGAAAAAAAAGAAAGATTTGTGGAACGCTGGCGTCCGATACAGAGCATCTAACTGCAAAAACCAGCAACAACACACACACATACGTGCACGCAAGCATACACACACTGGCGGGGTGCGCACCTCAGAGCGCCGACCTGTGTGTCAGAACTCTGCGACGCGCACTGCGTGTGCATGCATTTGTGCTTGTGTGCTAGTGAGTGTGTGTGTGTGCTTAAGTGTTGTGGATTTTGCGTAGGATGCCCAGGACACCAAACACACATTGTCTTCTCATTTGGTTTGCGTTGTTTTCTCCAATCATGCGTTCTTTTTCTCTTCTTCTTCCGGCGGAGTGACTTCGCGAGGGAAAGGGGAGATCAAGTAGGATAGAAGGAAAAAGGGTGTGAAAGGCATACAGGCTTCACAGTAACTCAAAAAGAAGGGAGGGAAAGGTTGTGGGGGAGAAAAGAATAAAAACGGGAGAAAAAGCACTTACACGCACCTACGTGGGCATACAGTAATGTGCACGTGCGGTTTGTGTGTTCGTGTGCTTGCTCGATCAGCCACGCCCCTCCATCCCATCTTTCAGCCTTTTAACTTTTTTTCCTTTCCGATAAAAAACAAAATTAAAAAGAGATGTGTTACACGATTAGCACAGAGGAGAACTTTGTATTTTTTCCTTTTAACATGTGCCCGTGGCAAATATAAGTCAATTAGAACTAAACAAGCAAAAATAAGATATGGAAAGTTATAATGAAACACTGCTTTGAAAAAAGAATCATGAAAAACTGAAGAATGTCCCCTCTTTCTGAACGTCATCGGTGCCTGCGGATGGTTTGCGCTGAGCTGTTTTGCAAGCGCTTCTAAATTCTGTACCCTCTCCTTTCTTTGAACACGTTTTTCTCGCTTGCTCGTGCATGCATGAATCTGTGTCATGCGATGGCCGCTCTCTTTCCTTCTCGCACTCAGGTCAGTTTCTATCCTTCCCTCGCTCAGTGAAGCAAATGAAAAGGAGGGAAGCCGGCGCGAGAGGTAAAGCGAAAATGAAAAAAAGCGCGCGGAGACACACAATTACAGCAATTCAAAAGAAAGAGAGAGAAAAAAAAATGGACTGATGCAAAAAGACAGCTCATCGAGAAAGTGAAAACGAAAATGATAACTTTGGCTGTGTCCCTTCTTGGGCGAAGTGGAACATGGAAGCACACGCGTGCACCATCGCAGACACCGCGAGAGGAAGAAAGTTTATCTGTAAGTATGTGAGAGAGATCGGTAATAAAAAGGGAGAAAAAAAACCCAAATAACAACAGTGACGGTGGACTAAGTAGAGCGAAAAAGACAAAGTCTAAGAAGAAGGAAGAAGCATTTGTTCAACAAAAAAGAAACCGAACCAACTAGTCAACATCCTTTGACGCCCCAGGCTGCTTCTTTGGCCTTCTTTTCGGTTCCTCCTCCTCCTCCGCACTCTCCTCTCCACTTCTCCGACTTTCAAACTGGCGTTTTTCTCTCTTTGTGAAAGATTCCAGGCAAAAAGTAAAAGAGTGAGAGGGAGAGGAAGGAAGGCGAAAGAGAGTAAAAGAAAAAGAAGGAGAGGAAACAGAGGGGCGTACCGCCATTAAAAACACGCACATGCAGGAGAGAAGTCACGCAGAAGATGGGGAGCCAGGAAAAGAGGTCCGTTTTCTTTTTCCTCTCTCCCGGCATGTACGTGTGTCGGGTGGAAAGTCCTTACTCGGCCTTCTTGTGCGCCACACGCGGGCGCATGTGGTTGTTCACGAACATCTGGCCGAACATGTAGAGGAAGGCGGTGTAGATGCAGAGCTGCAGGCGAGCGGTGGCGGAGGTGGTGCCGGAGCAGGAGCCCTCCATGCCGTCCATGATGCCCTGGCCGGCCAGGATGTACTTCTGCACGAGCACGTAGGTCGACACGAACATGACGCCCATCATCTGAATGAGCTGGAGCATCGTGATGTACATCGCGAAGGGGCGGGCGATGTTCTTGAAGCCGGCCTCAGACAGGAAGAAGTAGAAGTACATGATCGTGTGCACGAAGTAGTTCATGGCGGCGGCGCAGATGAGGGTGCTGCTGCCGGTCTCGTAGGACAGCCACACGTAGAGGAACATCGCGGTGTGGTGGAAGTAGGAGAGGTAGCGCAGCTTCGTGCCCTTCAGCACCAGGAAGAAGGTGTCACCGAACTCCGGCACCTTCGACATCGTGAAGAGGCCGAGGGACACGCCGACGTCGCTCGTGTAGAACTCATCCGGGCGGAAGGTGCAGAGGGTGTCGTGCAGGCCGTACGTCTTCAGGTTGTACAGCACCACCGGCAGCGTGCGGGTCGTGCCGTAGAAGGCGAAGGCGGAGAGGAGGATGTTCCAGACGGCCCAGCACTTGTTGATGATCGGCACCAGCGGGCTCGTCTTCGCGTTCGCCGGCAGGTTCAGGTACTTGGACACCAGCTTGGGGGCCTCGAAGACGAAGGTGAGGTAGGCGAAGGAGACGTAGATGGCGATGTCGTGGTTCTCCTGCAGCCACTTCTTGAACGCGTAGCCGTCGTAGCTCGTCGCGCCCCAGTTGTCGATCCACTGCATGGTGATGAGTAAGAAGGTTGTGTGTTTGTGTGTGTTGGTCTAACTCGCGAAGAGGTGAAGGGTGAGGAACTGATAGCGGGGATCGAGTTCCTGTAGCTGTGGTACTACTTCGTAAGCGAAGAGGGATTTTTTGTTTGTTGTTGAATATGTCTATCGAATCTTCTCGTGAGGAAGTCGGAAAGGTCACTGTTGGAGATCTCGTGGAAAAGCGTGTTATTAAGACTTAAGGGAACTTTATAGCGCGTTGGTTGAAATCGGAGTCGCAACAGTTACAATAAAAAGAAAAAGGATAAGAACACGACAGTGGACGCAGCAGTGTAGTGGCATTTGGAACAAGTGTTCATTAAACAACACACCAAATATACAAGGAGTGAAATGGAGAGATGATTGAAAAAGGCAACAAAGTTGAGCAACTCTTTTGAAGTGGTGGCCTGATTGATTTCATGCACGGCAAATGCATTGAGATAATAAGGGAGTATTTGATCCCCCCTCTTTCTTCTTACATTTGCATTGATAGATCCACAGATGAAGACGAACATCCTTTTTTTTTGATCGGAAATGCACGCGTGGTCTCGTCAAAGCGTAACAGACCGGAACTTCGGGAAGGAGCTAGCTTACTATAACAACAACAAAAAAGAAACCTGCTCTCGAATGGCAGAACCGTGCGCTAACACTTTTTGGCACAGATTAACATATCTCGCAAACAGCTTTTCTTCCCACAAAC
>MDUD01006522.1:0-15162 GCA_002216565.1 Crithidia mellificae | reverse complement strand
GGTGTGCGTGCGATCCGCAGGTAAAAAAGGCGTTGGAGCAAAGAAAAAAAAATATGAGAGTCCGAAACTTAATGAATTGGATATTCGAGATGAAATTTAAATGCTTGACAGATTCCTCAAATACGAACAACGCTTTCAACATTGTTTGTCACTGTTTTCATTGGAAACTTTAAAGCTAATAAGGTGTTGCAGTTTATTGTAATTGGCGGAAAACAAGAGGCTTGCAAATAACCTTTTTTGTTCTGTACACATTTTCTACAGAACACTTGATTTGTGCTACGTTTATCACACCTTTGTTAAGCGCACTCTTCTCATCAATACCTTTTTTATAGATTTTTTCGATAGATGTACTAATAAAAATATTGGCAAATAAAAAAAAAGGAAAAAATGAAAGAAAGCATTTTACAAAAATATATATGTTAAAACCACATGAGATCTGCGTAAATAGAATTCGTACACAACAGCTTACGAGTCGTCATGCAAAATGAGAGGGGAAAATATATATAAAACGAAAAGGGAAAGTGCTAGGTAGTGTGTAAAAAAAAAAAATATGCAAGCAGAGGGGCTTAAAGCAACTGCACAAAGTAACAGCGTTTCTTCATCTTTTGCGTGTGCCTGCTTCATCACCGAATCTCCCGTGTTCATCATCTAGGGAAAGACAACGACAAGGAACTGTTAAAATAAAAGGCGACACAAACATAAGAATATTAGCCAAAACACTTGTCAAGCGGACGTGCAGGATATGCTTCTTTTAAACCCTTGCTCTTAACCAGATGAGGAACAAATAATAATTAAAAAAATGGCTTTTTCGTGATGCTTATGCGACGACGCTGCATGAGTGATGGATAGGGAAGAGAATAGCGGCGTTTTTCCTTATCAAAGCTGCAGAGACGAAAAAACAACAAAATCTCCAGACAACTTTTTTAACTTACCACCTGGCGCAGCGCTGAGGAGCGACGGAGAGCAACACAAAAAGAAGGTTTTCAATCTACTCGGCGTCTAGCGTTGTTTCCTCAACAAAAAGCCAGCCAGGTGTTATTTAATCGCCAGCTTTTCCAATCCTTCTTTGTGGTTTTCACCATTTCATTCAACTTCAAACGTTTTAACAAGAGTGAATCTAAGAGAGTGTCGCGTTCAAGAAAGTGTTTATAAACGAATTTGCAAACTTCCTTGGCACACGTCAAAAATATCTTCACCCCTTTCAAAGCTTCGGTTTTGTTGCTAATCTGTGGAACCTTTTAGACGCCACACTTTTGTTTGGTGTTGTCAAGGAATTCTCACACCTCAGCAGTCATCGTTCGCATCTTCACAATGTGTGTACTTTTGCACACAAATAAAGCCTCTTTATAGTTCCATCATCCTGGTCTCTAAATATCATTTTTTTGTTGTTGTTGTCATCTCTCCTAACGAGGTCTGTAGTGGGCGGGTTTGTCCCCAAAATTTCCCAGCTGCGGCGACCTCGAGCGATTCTTAGAATATATCGGGAGGATGAATAAAAAGAAGTAAAAAACACTTTGGAGAAAAAAATTAAATGCTTGAAGAAAAGAACAAAAATACTTACAAAATAAAAAAATGGTTGAAACCCTAGGGAAAACTTTCACGTGCTCTTCTACATCCTGACAGAGAATAGGAAGAAAAATTGTTCTCAGAAATGTGCCGTTGCTTTCTTTTTGCATTGCAACGCGGGCTGTACGCAACGCACTTGCAGAAGAACTTCTTTCCTTCCCAAGTCGTTTCCCTGTCGTTTTCTCGTTGTTTTCTCAGTGGGTACCACTCGATACCGAGCGGCGGAGAAACACATCGACGGAATAAGAAAAAAAAAAGGGGGAAGAGCATGCACAGCATTCAAGATGTAAACTTACCGTGTCTGCTGTAAAGGAAAAAAACGAGAAAAAAAAACTTTTTTCAACGTTGGTTTGAGAAAGACCCAAAGCAGTTTCATCCCTTCTTTGCGGCCAGAATTAGTCACACATACACCTTTCTGTGGACTCCATAACCTACTTCTGCTTTTTTCTTCAAAATAGAATCCTCACAATTTCGCGTCCGACGTGTACACGACAGGAAACAGAGGGTGAATCAGCGGACCGTTGGCCTTCATGTCGCCCGATTCCTTCTCCAGCTCCGGGAAAGGCGGCGACGTGACCCACTGGCGCGGCGCGTAGACGACGTCGTCACCCACGTAGCGCACCGACATGGCCCGACGCATCACCGTCGACCCCTTCGCCGCGTGCATCGTGTTGAAGTTGAAGGCGTAGCAGTCACCGGGCTGCAAAGCCCACGAGACTACCGGGAACTCAGCCCGGCGGCCCTCGATGTCCGGCAGCTCCGGCAGGCTGCCCTCCGGGAACCACTTCGCCACGTTGTCCTTGAAGGTGCGCGGCATCATCCACGGCCACTTGTGCGAGCCCAGCACGAACTCCATCGCGCTATCCTCCGGCACCGGGTCAACCGGCATCCAGAAGCTGATGGTCTGGTTGCCTTCCACGTTGTAGTACGGCGTGTCCTGGTGCCACGGGGTGCGCTGTTGCGTCTTCGGTTCCTTGATGAGCATGTGGTCGTGGTGCAGACGAATCGTGCGGCTGCCTGTAAGCTGGGCGGCAATGCGGGCGAGGTCGGTCTTGAAAATGATCTCCTTGTACTCGGGGATGTCCTGCCAGCAGCGGAAGTCCTCGAAGAACTTGCCCTTGTCGGAGTCCTGGGAGGCGATCTTGCTGCGTGGGCTGGGGTGCTGGTAGCCGCGCTGGATGCCGCGCTTCAGCGTCTCCACCTGCTCAGGCGAAAGCACATTGCGCAGCACGACGACACCGCACTCCTGGAAGTCCTGAATGTCTAACGGAGAGAGCTGGTACGGCATTTTCGTGTACAAGTGAAGGAAAGAAAATGGCGTGGAGTGAAAAGAAGTAGAAGAGAGCGAGAATGACGGGGTAAAGAAAAAAAGGAATGTCTCTGGAAACGGAAAAAAAGGTAGTTTCACTGAGAAAAAAGGAGTCAATGTTGCTTAAATAAATGAAAGAGTGTTGTTAAAGAGAGAATTGCGAGTGTGTGATAGCCTTAGAATCTTACGATGATGCAATAGAATAAGAAAGTATGACGTCAACACAGTAAACAAACAAAAATAAAGAGGTTAAGGGAAGGAAAGGCAGGAAGTATTAAAAAGAAGCAAGATTTGCAAAGCAAGAAGAGCTTATTTGTCTCCTTCAAAATTGTGTTCATTGTCTTTCTAGATTGATCAGCTGTAATCTTTTAACTCATATTGAAAAGACTAAGTTTCAGTCAAAATTAAAATCACTCGAAAGAAATGATTCACTCATTATTACTGTTAAATTTCTTGTTGTGCCAATTGGAAAAAAAAAGGACCACACGCTTTTCTTTAAAATACACTGAACACAAAGCCAGTCATTTTTCTGACACAGGGGTGTCCAAGTTATGGGGTGCCAAAATCTGTAGCACCCACGCCAAATCAAAGGTGCGCAGCGCGCCAAAGTACGGCGAGCTCACGTACCAGCTCTGCGCCAAAGGCAGCTGACCGGCGTACTTGCCATGCAAAATAAGGCTCTTTGGTCGAATGCCCATCAACGCACGCAGCGCCTCGTAGGTGGAGTGAAGCCGCAACCGGTTCTCCTCCACAAACGCGTTTGCGATAGAGACGGCGCGCAGCCTGCCACATCCACGACCTGGTGGACTCCACAGCGCACCAGCGCCCGTGCCACTGGTGTTGCTGCTGTTGTTGCTGCTGTTGCTGCTTCGCCCACTCAAGGACTCCGCGTGCAAAGCACTGGCAATGGCGTCGTGTGTTGGGTGGGCCAGCACACGAAACATCTGCCGCAACCCCAGCACCTGCGCATCCAAACGACCGCGGTGCAACGACACGAGGTAGTCGGCGAGCGCCGCCTGCCCGGCTGGACTGGCCGCCTCGGCGAAGCTGTCCGACACCTCCAGCAGCAGCGCAGACGGCACCCCGTATCGCGCTACGGTGACGGTGCCGCCTTGAAGAAGGTCCTGCATGCGTTGCTGAAACTCCACGAGAGGCATGGACAACTTGTTGGCCATCTCCACCTGGCTCGCCATGTTGGGCGTCACGCGGCACAGTTCCAGCACCGCGTCGGTGGCCCCAAGCTGCCGCAGCAGCAGCCCGACACCAGCCGAGGCAGCCGCGGCGTGCGAGCCCGGCCCGGAGGTGCGCCGACGCTTGGCCGACGTACTCGTCGTGGAAGTACTCGCGTGATGGGAAACTGCATCACCTGACCCGTGAGTACTGTCACCCTGAACGCTCAACACCTTGTACCGAAGAGGATAGGAACCCAGTACGGCACGAAAGGGTGCACGCAGATTCGCAGCACAGACCTCTTTGGACGGCGTGGGGTTTGTGCTTTCAATCTCCGTGAGAAGAAGAAACAGCACTGTCTCGATAGCTTCTTCGCTGAAGCCGAGCTCGGTGGAGAGCGCCGCGGTGGACACAAGCATCAGCCGCTGACCTACACGCGTGATCGGCCCGCTCAGGACGGCGTGCACGATGGCGTGCATCTCTGCCGGTGACAGCAACGAAGCCCACAGCCGGCTACGCAGCGTGTAAAAATCAAACGGGTTGTAGAGGATGCGGCATACACTTCGTTCCCCGTCACGGCCAGCACGGCCCACCTCCTGCACGTAGCTCTCCAGCGAGCTCGGCGCCGAGGCGTGGATGACACTGCGGATGTTCGCCTTGTCAATGCCCATGCCAAACGCGATAGTGGCCACCAACACGTCGATTTTGCCTTCGAGAAACTGCCGCTGCGTCGCCGTGCGCATCGACCGCGTCAGCGCTGCGTGATAGCATCGAATCACCAAGTTGCGCGAGAGCGGTAGGGCGTGTGCGCGGGTACGTGTGGCTGCGCGCGCTCCGGCAATCCCGTGTTCTTCAGCGCTCTCACCATCATCATTGATGTCGTGCGCGTCGGCGTAGTGTGCCGCGTGAAAGACGCCACCTCTCCGCCGAGGCTCGTTGCTGTTCCGTGATGTACCAGCTGCGGAGTGGTTGTGCATCTCCATCCGCGTCTCTTCATCACCCGTTGTGGATGTCACAGCGTCGTCTGCGTGTTGTAGCACACCTTGCCCACGTGCCAGCTTGGCGGACAGAAGGCCGGACAACTCGTCGGCGTCCGCGCGGCTCTGCACGTAAATCAACATCGGTTTTGGCAACTCCTGCACCGCCTCCAGCAGCGCATCCTGCACCACGCGCGGCGATGGCTCCTGTGCGTCACTTGCTGCCCCACCCGCACAACTGCCTTCCGTTGTGACGTTGTGGAATGCCGCATGGCGTGCGACGAGGTCGACCGACTGCAGCTCCAAGTTGTCGCGCCGCTGGTCGCTGCAGAGGATGGTCCGCTGAATGTGAAAGCTGCGTTGGATGTCTCTTGTCACCGCAGTGGTGGCGGTGGCGGTCAGACACAGGTAAGGGACGGAAAGCGGTGTCAAACTTCCTGCTGCTGCTCCTAAAGATGCCGCGCCGATTGCATCAGATCTGCTATGAATTGCTTTAGGCACCACGGACCTAGCTGCACGCGTGTCGTCACCGTCGTCCAGCAGCGGACTGTCCAGCACCCGGCTGACGTACATGAAGGTGGGCCGAAAGTCGTAAGCCCAGCCCGACACACAGTGAACCTCATCCACGCAGAGCATCGCAAGGCGGTGTCGCTGAGCTTGCAGCACGCGCCGTAGACCGACGTTTGCGATGAACTTCTCTGGTGAGACAAAGATGATGTCCAGTGGACAGAGCGGGGAGGCGAGCTCGGCGTACAGCTGCGCCTCCCGGCCGGCGTCGACTTTTGATGAGAGCACAAACGCGCTGAGGTGCGCCACGCTGTTGATCTTCTCCGCCTGGTCTTCCATCAGCGCCAGGAGAGGCGAGACAACGATGCAGAACCGGCTGAACAGCGTCGATGGCAGCTCTGGCATTACTTCAGGAGTGTCGACGTCCGTATTAGTCTTTGCGCCGCTCGCGCTCGAGTAGTCTGTGCGTGTCACGAGGGAAGAGAGACCCTTCTCGCGACACCACTGCTCATACCGGCACTCAAACAGAAGCCGGTGAACCAGCATCGGGAATTGATAGCAGAGAGACTTGCCCCAACCGGTTGGGCACACCGCCAGTGTGTTGGTGCCGCCCAAGATGGAGAGACAGACCTCCTGCTGGTGCGGCTTGAAACTGCCGGAGGCGAAGTGGAAGTACGTGCGGAGAAGGTAGGCACAGGGCGGCAGCGTTGGCGCGGGACTTGGAGACGAGGGCGAGGGGGAGGTCGACAAGGACACTGCCGCTCGCATAATCTCTTCGAGCATGCCATGCAAGTACGTGACATCTTCCACGCTCTGGGACGATGGGTGCGCTGCGGCTGTTGTTGTGGCATCTGTGCCGTGTACGTGCTCCAGTGCAACTTCGCTTGCTCTTTCGTTGTCCATCACAGGCTCGGTCTCGCACTCGCTTTTCCTCGAGACAGTCCCTTCCACTACGGCGGTCTTGTTAGTAATTTGTGCGATGACGCTGCTCAACTCACTTTTTCCACTTCGAGCACGGCCGTAAAAAAGACCAGACTGGTTCATAGAAAGCGTCGTAAGAAATGGGATGCGCTCATCTGCCTCGTCGGCGCTCAAGTCGTACTCGCTCTCTACAGCGCTCTCAGCGTTAGCATCGCATTCAGACTTGGAAGAAGAGCTGCGCCTCCGCTTGTGCTCTGCGGGCGTCATAATTGCATCTGGAAGCGGAAGAGACATTGTTTTTTTCTATGATTATGATTTGTTATTAGCTGTTCTATGGGGAGAAAAAAAGAGAGTTTAATCTATAGGTGAATGTATGAGAGAAGTGTTGTCGCGCTAAGAGTCTTAATGAAGTGCGGCGTGCTAATAGGCGGTAAAAAGCACCGTCCAGAATTGAGACAAGAACAAAGTCTGCAGCGAGTTACCAGGCAAAGGAGAAGAAAAATGGGAAAAAAGCGGCGAGGTAAATCAATTTGCAGTAAAAAGGTGTTAAAGTGCTTCAAATGACGGAGCTGGCAAGGGGTGTCTGTTTCTCAAATTCGTTTACTAATTTCAATATCTAACTTGCGTGTGTTGGGTTCCAAGAAGAAGCGTTGACATTGACATGCTTAAAATTGTCTATTTTGATTACTTTTGGTCTGTCACTGAATGAACAGTCAAATTGATGCCTTGCCGTAGCGAACACCAAGATAAGAACGGGAAAAAGAAATACACCCATAAAGAAAACAAGGCACGGAGGCTAGATTCCAAACTCCACTTCGGGCAGCAAACGGCCTTCGTTCTCGGCGTCACTTTCCTCATCTTCCTCTTCCCCAGCGTACTCGCCTTCCTCTTCTTCCTCTCCCTCCGCCTCCTCCATGTCGCCTTCGCTATCTTCACCGTCCTCGTCGGCCTCGCGTTGCTCACGCAGCGCCACAAGCGCCCGTACGCGCTCACGTGCCTCGCGCAGGTACACCTCCAGCATCCCGTCTGGGTCGTGAAACGGGAAGTGGTAGCGGAAGCCTAACAGCGTCAGCTGCACCACACCGTCTTGCATCTGCACCAGCCCGCGGTGTCGCATTTGGTCAAAAGCCTCGCGCAGATTCGCAAAGCCCAGCTGCCGCGTCCGCACCGGTGGCCACACGTTGGCCGCCAAGCGAAGTCGAATCGTAGGCAGCACCTCTGGGACCTTTCCAAACTCGTCGCCGTCTTCGTAGAAGAAGAGGTCTAGCAGAGGGGCGATGCGCTTGTGAAACGAGAACGTGCGGTAGGCCGTCGCGGCCGGTTCAGCTGCGGCGCTTGCCGATACCGCAGGAGGGGCTGCTGGAGACGGCGCGACGAGTGGAGCCGGGGCGGCGTTATCCATAATTTCCGCCCAGAAGTCACGCCGCTCCCCGACGTAGCGTGGTGCGGTATCTGCAACCGTCGCATGTGACGAGTCTCCCACTCCGCCACCCGCACGCGTTGACTCCACCGTCGCCGCCGTGGCATCTGCCTCTTCGCTGTTGTCGTCGTTCAGCATATCCCCTGGCACCTTTGCTTGACCAGAAACCAAGAACTCGAGCAGGTCGTCTGGTGTGATACTGTCCATCACCTTCCGCAGCGCATCGCGGGTCGCCATCACACGCGCAGAGGACAGGTTCAAATGCTCTAGAAAAGTTGCCACGCGGTACTCGCGCTCAAGGCGCTGCTGGTACGCGGCAAAGCGCTCGCGTCGCGCCGCCTCTCGCTGCGCACACTTCTGCTCTGCTTTCATCCGCAGCGTGTCCAGCGCACTCTGCCGCTTCCGCGCACGCACCGCGGCGTCCTCGTGAAAGCGCGCCGCCGCCGCCGCCCGCCGTCGCTCGACCTCTGCGTGAATTTGCGCCTGCTCCGCTGCCCTCCTGACGGCCTTTGCTTGAGCCTCGGCGAGGAAAGCGCGGTGCGCCGCGGACACCTCGCGTGAGCGCTGCAGCTGGACTTGCATGGCTCGCTGAGCCGCGACTTTGGCGTCCGCCTCTGCCGCCGCCTGCACGGCGCGGTGCCCCGCTTGCAAGATCTCGACAACGTCCAACAGTCGCTTTAAACCACTCTGAGATACATCGCACGGTACGCACTGCGGAAAAAAGGATGTCTTCGTCGCTGATGGACTGTCCGCTGTCGTTTCTTCGCTCTCGCCATTTTGGACCATACGCTGCAGCGTTGCTACGATGACAGTGCTTCGATTGGCAGAGCAGGTCACCAGCACATCGGCCAACGATTGCAACTCGTCGTCCTCAACAAGCGCGCAGAGCGAACCGAGCACGCACGCCGGTGAGGCAGGGAAGAGTTGTTGACCCAGCGGCGACAACGCTGACGCGGTGGCGTTCTGCACGTTCACCACCGCCTGCACCACGGCCAACCACAGCTCCGCGTTCGATGACAGCAGCGCCGTGACGTCCACGCCAGCAAGTACGGAGAAAGTTATTGTCGATGAACGCTGCGGAAGGGCAAAGGGCGACAGCCATAGCATGACGTCGGTGCTCACTGTGGCAGATAGAAGGACTTCTTTCAGTGTGTCTTGCGACGGCATAACGCTCTGCTGCGGGTTGACTTGATCTGCAGCCGCAGCTCCTCCGTTCGCGTCTGCTGCATGCATCCACATGCAGTACGAAAAATAGGAGAGGAAGTTTTGCCAGAGAGCGGTGTTGAGGCGCTGCGGCTGGTGTTGCAGCAGATAGGCGTAGGCCTCAACTACAACCCCAAGGCTGCTCTCAGTTTGATTTTTAGGTTCAAGAGGACTTTGAGAGCTCTCGCAAAGAAGGGCCGATCGCTCGACCAGCGAAGCAAAGAGCAAGCTTGCACAATAGAATGATAGAATTTCTGAAAAGGGAAGAGGCGGCACCTCAGCAGCCACCTTCTCCTTTGGCTGTGTCGTGCTGCTCTCCCCCTTCTTTCCTTTCCCGTTGTCCGCTGCCTTGCCTTTCGATTTACCGCTTGACTGCTGCTGTTGTGCGCTCACGATCGCTTGTTTCTCTGCCTTTGGTGCTGACCTTATCAGCTCTTGTAGTCTGCTGGAAACGGCCAAGGTGAGGAGCGTCACCGTTTCATGTACTTCACCCGCAGACATCCTGGCTTCGTTTTCTACCAAATCCGTGGATGCAGCGAGGTGGGGTGGAGTGGAGAGAGTGGCGGCGGTCTGCCGCGATAGGAGCAGCTGCACAAAGGTGGAGAACGGCTCCAACCACGTGGACACACCCGCGGCGAGCACAAGGAGCACTCCCGTCTTGGCTTGAATGTAGACGCCGGGTGAAGTTGATGTAGCCTGTTTTCCGCTCTGCCCTGCGCACAGCACGGCGCGTAGAGCACGTAGCACTGAGACAATTAACAGGTGCTCCGTTTCATTTAGGTGGCAAGCTGCTTTCATTTTCGGCTTGACCGCTTCATCTGATGCTTCTTGGCGGGAATTTGTTGTGCTGGCACCACCAACGCTCCTGTCAGTCAGGTCGCAGTAAACCTGGTACAGAAAGACACACACCAATAAGCTCGGCAAGGCTTCTTCTGCTTGCACTGGTCGCGTTGCCGCCGCCACGGCCAAGTCGTGCAGCCGTGCCACGTCCCACCGCTTCAAAGCAATATCTCGTAGCTCCTTGCTGCGCAGCAGCGTGGTCGAGTTTTCGTGCTGTGCATCCACGGCCACAATGTCGACATAGTAATCCAAAAGCGACGCGTTGAGGCAGGGGAGCAGAGACGACAGCTTTAGCTTCGGCACAATACGGGCAGCGTAGACGGCGAGGATGCGGCTGGCCAGGTCTCCGTCGCCGTCGACCACCGCAAGAAACTTTTGGGTGTTGTCGATGAACGACTCGAAAACGAAACGGCATTCATCACTCAAGGCGGCCTCAACCATAGCATTGAGCACTGCACGTGGCACCGTGGAGAAGACATTTGTGGGAGTTACCCCGGCTTTACTGTTGACTTTACTGTTATTTGGAGCAGAAGTGGACAACCCTTTGTTGTTTTTGTTTGTTGTTCCGCTTCCTTTGCCTTGACTGCCTTTGGCTTTACCAGACGTACCAACTGGGCTTGCCGCCTGCGGAGGCAGTCGAAGAAACCTTCGCATGTCCTCAGGCGTTAAACTACGCGATGTCGCCATAAAGCAAAAGAGTGCTGCCTCGTTGTCTGCTGTTGTCTCAGCACTTTGACCAGCAACATTGCTGTCTGTTGGTGTTGTGCTCATTTTAGCATTTGCTGACGCGTCATCTACGTACACCGACGCCCCTAAGATGGATTTTGCGTCAGAGAGTAGGTGCGAGATCGGGTAGGTGGACAGCGCACTCACTAGCCCGACGGCGCGCAGCAGCGGTCGATAGAGGGCTAGGCTCGGCGTGCGATCAGGACTGCCCTCCCTGAGAGAAGCACAGAGAATTGGCAGCGTCGTTGTTACCTCAGCCACCCCATCCAGTAGCTTCGTCTTCCCTGCATTCACAACACCTTCAACTATTCTTTGAATCGTATTTGCCTTTTCAATTAGTTCGTCCGGGGGATTGAAAGGGAAGGGTGGACGTCCGAGAGCGTCGTCAAACGACTGCACCGCCTTCACAGCTTCCGCTCGCCAGTCCATAAGTTGAAAAAAATTCAATCAGCTATTTTTTTTTTTGCTTTTATATGAAAGGTGACGTAAACGGTCTCAAGAGTTAACGTACGTCACTCGGTGAGTGCACCGCGCGTAGTTTTGACAGAAGAAGCGTCTCACGCTGACAAGATGGTAGCAAATATAGGCCTTTTGCGAGAAAATATGTACGCTTCTCAAGAAAACAAAAAAAGAAGAAAGCTACAGAATTGCTGTCGATTGTAAAAGAAAAATGTGCATGAAAAAGTACATTTTGCTTTCTCTAAATTTGGAAAGTGACATATTTTCTTTTTATGTAAACACTTTCCACGACTCTTTTCAAAAGCATTTGTCGCACCTCACAGTCTCATTCCTCTAAAAAACTAGGAGGCAAAAAAAAAGCGCTCTAGCTCAATTCAAAGATGACAATTGAAGTTCCAGAAAACATTATTGCAAACAGTGTTTTTTTGTTTATTATTAGTATTGTTAACTTGCATAGTTTCTGTGACATTAGCAAACGGCTTCCTTGGCATTGAAGCCTCGGAAAAAAAAAGGAGAAAAATGAAAGAGGTGGTAGTGAATTGCATGAAACGGTCACGCATTAACGCGACACCAGCGTAAGGCGATACACTAAGGAGAACATCGACAACTGATAAAAACCTCGCTCACACTTATGCCAGCTGACAAACGCACTTGGGGGTATCCTTTAGTCAATGTTCACGCTAGCCGGTGCTCTTTCGCGGCAGCCCGCGCACAATCTTCTTACGACTTTGCCGCGAGATCGTCAGATTTTGAGTTTGGAATGCGAAAGACGTGCTCCAGCGCCGGGCCCTCAATCAGGTACACCTGCGAGAACGACGCGCTCTCGCTCTCTGGGATGCGGGGGTGGTCGCAGGCGACCGAGAAAGCGCGCAGGAACTTCAGCCGGAGGTGCACTTTCTCGAGTGAGTTTCGCAGCAGTTCCGCCAGCGGACGGCGATGAATAGGCAGCTTGGTTTCTACCTTTGTTGGGTCCCCTCCCTTCAGGGCGGGGTGTCGTGGGAGAAGATCGCGGATGCCGAGCGGAGACTCTTCCTGCGCCACAATCAGCATCGTCCCCACGCCGATGACTTTGTTACGCGCCAGTGCCTGTATGAGCGCTGCCCACTGCTCCCCGGTGCTCAGGTAATTCGGGTGGCACTCGATGTAGACGACGTCCTGCTGGTGACGCACACGCAGCTCGGCCGGGTCGCAGCAGACCGTCTCGCACGTCTTAAAGACGGTGTTGGAGTGGTTGCAAATTAAGTTGGCGCGTGCCCACTCCAGCGTGGACTCCTCGCGGTGGACCACCGTGACGTGCTTCGCCGTCATCACGGCATTCATCGAGGCCGACCCGCAGCGGTCGTGAATCGTGAGCACGCGCTTGCCTTTGCCCAGATCCCGCATCATGCGCCGCGTGCGCCGGTGCGCCGGGTTCAGCAGCAGCAGGTTCTCCGTCGACGAGAGCTGCACGCCCTCCTTGAGCCACAGGTGACTCACCCCACCCTCCACGTACATCTGCGGCAGGGGGATGGTGGAGGAGATGAGGGAAATGCGGTTGGTGTCGCCCAACGTCGGCGTGTCCAGCAGCACGTCTTCCGCACCACTGCGACGCAGAAAGTCCAGCAGCGGGGGCAGCAGCCGCTCCGCCCCGGCCGAGGTCGCCACCACCCGCACAAAGCACTCGGAGAAGATGTCGACAAAGAGCGAGGGCAGGCTGTCCGCGTACCCGTTGACGATGCGGTAGGTGTTGTTCTGCGTCTGCGGCAGGATGCGTCGCCGCCGCTCCCACGCCTCGTGCACGCGGGCCATGAAGAAGTCTTCGCTGATGGTCGGAAACATCGTGACGGAGTTCGGCGTGGCGTCGAAGACGTCGATGCGGTTGAGCTGTGGCTCGTAGAAGCCGAGGGCTACGAGGCGCTGATCATCGCGTCGGATCTCCACGATTCGGCCAGCCTCCAACTCCCGCGTCGCGAAGTCGAGGCTGTTGGGGTGGAAGAGGCTGAGGGGGATGTTGCACTGCAGGTGCCGCGTGATGAGGTGGTGCTGCTGGGGCTGCAGGCGCAGCTGCGGAAACTTCTGTGCAGCCTGCAGACGGTTGCCGAGAAGTGGTGCGATTACCTTGTGGTGCATGCTTGCAAACAGAAAATAAATATGTATATATATTTATATTATATCAATGCTGTTTTCAGTCAAGGATGCAGCTTGTATAGCTTCGCTAATATCTTGCAGTTGTTTGAGCGGAGATGCAGCACTCAAGCAAAGAGCAGTTTGGTTCTTTAATAAGGTGATGAACAGAAAACAAAACCACAAGAAAGATATAGATATGATGTTTTAATCTTTTGAGATTATTTTTTTTAGTAATGATTCAGCACGCACGACCAATTGCAGTGCACGTGGAAACGTTTAATGCCAGTACAAAAAAAAGGCGAATGAAAGCGCTGCGCACAAACGTTGTACCATCGATTCACCGGCACACGCAATTCAGTAAGAACAGGAGCAGGTTTAACACACTTTTAGTATTTAATGTGTGTAAGTGAGTAAGTCAGAGCTGTTCTACCCTCCACACAACAGCAATTATTGAGGTCTACGCTGAAGAGTTGAAACTCCTATAGTTCTCACATAAAGCCCAATTCAAGGAAAGGGAAAAGCAAGGTAGTGGAGAAAAAGAAGGTGAATACAAGAAATAGGGGTCATAAAACCTAGCAAACGACTCATAGCAGGGTATCATTGCAGTCTAAAAAAGTAACTCTTTGTTCTCTGGAACAAAAAGCAACAGCAGTCAGCACTGAAGGTGTAGCTCACCAAAAATCACTACGGACTCTGCAACGCTCAAGGCTTTGCCTCCGCAACGTTTATGCATCTCTAAGAAACAATGACATTTGAAACTGTGAGAAGAAAAAAAAAGCATTTTACCGAGCCGGTTTGGTATCGTGATCCAAAAGAGGAAAGAAAAGCAGTGGAATTGGCAAATGATAGCTCGTACACTGCGATTACCACTCCTCGTTCATTAAATACCGCGTTGTCCAGTCATCCTCCATTGGCATCTCGTACAACTGAGAATGGGCTGCACGAGAAGACGCATTTATCATCCCGCTTGGGACATGTGCTGCATGCGCGTGTGAACCTGCTGCGCGGTAGTTTAGCGTCACCTCCTCTCCACGGCGGATATCGCGTGTAGCGCGCACCACAAGCCGCTGCCGTGCCAAGGAAACCACCACCGCAGCTGACGCCGGCCCGGCGACTTCGTGGTTCAACCCGTCAAGGAGTGGTGCAAAAACACTGCAGACACGCTCCTGTTTGTCGTGACGGTCGCCCCGACTCAGCAACGGCATTGTCAGCACACGCGCTCGCACGACGTAAAGGCAGACAAGCAAAAGATGATCAAATAGCGAGGGATACTCATCAAGGAAACGGTACTCCTCCATGTTCGCGTGTGTGAGAACGGCGTCGCGCATGTTTTGCGCGATCTGCTCCAGACAGAGGTGCGCCTCACCGGTGGCGGCGCTATCGCCGTAAACGGACTCCAAGCCCAGCCGCAGGTACAACTCAAGGGGCAGGTGTCGCACAAACGCATCAGCGAGCGGGTTTGGCGGCGGCCCGATGTTCTTTGTCGCCCGTTTGAGGGCCGTGAGATGCAGTGCGGTGGCGTAGAAGTAGCGGAGCGCAACGGCGGTGGCCAGCGCCGCTTCCACTGGCGAAACCGTCATGGACAGAAGCGAAGGTGATGCGGTAGACATAGGTGAGTCCCCTCTTGCAGAACTAGAATCCTTATCGGTATTGTTCATGGGACTAGCACCTGCGCTGGAAGAAACAGTGGAGGTGAGGGAGACGACGTCGGACGGCGCATCGCATGAGTAGCGCTGCAGCCACGTCCACGTCTCGGGCAGCAGATCGACGCCACGATTCCATCGCCGCAGCTGGCGTGCGCCGTGCGGTGTGGAGAACCACCCTGGTGGGTGTTGAAGGTCCGGGCCGAGCTGGGTCACGTAGCAGTAGTGAAGCGGCAGCGATAGTAGCAGCTCGCCGCGCTGCATAGGTTTGAGAGTGAAGACGCCGCGAACGCCGTCGGCGCGGCGCAACTGTTG